>JBBPDJ010000023.1:15307885-15387935 GCA_037974625.1 Cucumis cinereus
CTTGGAGTGAGGAACTAGTTCTCCTTATCTCTTGGTCTTCGATCAAAGAGTAATCCAAATCTAATCCATTCCCTTGGTTTTTTGTCAAATTGATTTGGAGGTTTTAGAATTTGTTATTAGGGGTTCGCTAATTGGATTCCTAATTTTACAAATCCTAGGGTTTTCATATCATACTTACTCTGAAGTCGAGAAGGAGTGAATTCCATCTTGTGTGATTATGTTCATAGCTCCCCACTCGGTCTTGTCTCCAAAATGGCAGGCTTATTGAGTCGGCAAATTGTCCACTCTCACCCATACAAATCGAAGGACAATTTCTCGTGAATAGAAGTTCATAATACACTCAAGATTAAGACTAAGTTGCGTAGGTCATCCTATTTGAAATAGAAACCTAAACTAGTCAACGGGGTTACATCTAGTGGTTAGTATTTCGTGTTCCAGTCTTATGCAAACTCATTGCATAAGATACCCCCACATGCGTGTCATCTACACGAACACGTTGGATCATTGTGTTTGTATAAAATACAAAGTGGGTCGTATTCATAGTGTTACCAGGATAATGTATCTAACCTTATCCTTTTACTATAGACCCTTTAAGCTGTATCTTGAACATTAATTTATGTATGTCTCCACATACAGTTCAAGACTCATAAAACAACTTAGGATGTTAGTTTATTAGATTTGGGTTAATTAGACAAAAATAATCAATAACTATTTATTGAAATTGAAAAAATAACTATTTATTAATAACGATCAATGAATTACATTTACTATCTACGAGTTTTAGGACATAAAACCCAACAGTTCACAAATAAAATCAGTTATGTCCTAGTCTATTTAGGTAAATATCTCTGATGGTACAAATTCATTTTCATGTTCTGTAATTATTTCATTTTCAAATAATTCATCAACTTTTACATCAATATCACTGTCTCCATCATTACCAGGTTTAAGAATAACTAGATTTTCAGGACGCATCGACATATTTAATCAACTCTTAAAGTTTGGAAAATATCATGACAATAATTCATTCCAACATTACTCTAATAAAAAAAAAACTTCAATACACAATCCAAACTCTAATTGCCTAAACAGTCCAAAAAAGTCTCAATAGAAACAACAACATAGTCAATCCAATTCATTTTCATTCTAACCCCAATCAATTCAAATCCAAATTCAGTCTCCAATAAAACTTAAAATACATCTAGATCAAGTCCAAATTTAAACAATCTAAGTTTTCATTCCAAAATATGCCCAACATCTATTTTGTTTTAAGAATTTACATATCAATACATTAAGCCCAAACTTAAACAATCAATACATACAACTCTACAAGGTTTCATTCATAATGCAATACATTTATAGAACTAAAAAAGATGAAACTCAAATAAATCACACTAATAGATTTATATTTGATAAACAAAAATGAATAATAGAAAGAAAAATACTTTAGAGCTTAGATCAATGGTGGCAATGGATGACGAATGGTGGGACGACGACGACGATGGTAGGGCTGAAGACAGCGACTGCAGAATTGAAAGGGAGGGTTTATTTTTGGTTGGAAACGAAGGACACAGAGGGATTTATTTCAAGAACACTTCCTTTCCTCCTTCCTCGCTTCACGCTCTACACATCGCTTTTTTTAAACAAGGAGATTTTTCCTTCGACTTAGGGATTTTTTTCCTCTTGCTCGCTTCACGCTTCATGCTCCTCGACGCTCGACGCTCATTCCAGGTTTGAAAACTCTTTTGTTTTCACTTTTCATGTTTCAGTTTGATCCTCGATCCTCCTCAATGCTCGATCCTTGCTTCTCAGTGCTCGAGGCTCAATTCTCTGTCCTTGGTTTTTGATTTCTAGAACAACTTTTTTCTGTTTTTATTTTAAGAACGATGGTTTTCACAACAAGATTGCGAATGATTTTTTTTTTTTGAAGACTAACCGATGAGTTTCTTAAAAAAACACAAAAGAGAAAGCGTGTGGCAATTAGATGAATTGGAGTGAAAAAATACATTTTCCACTGAAATAAAGTTAATGGACAATAGGATGCTCACACGGTAGTGACAGAGAGAAAAAACTGAAGTGGAAAAAAGTAATGTTAATGGATCCCAGTCATGATGAACAAACTTGTTTTTTACATACTAAAATAAGAGATAGTTTCGAGGAAGTTAGGGGAGGAGGACAACAATTCTTTCATCTTCCCTTTCCTCGCTCTTCGCCCCTCGCTCCTCATCCTAGGTTCGGAATTTTATCTCCTTTCATTGAGTTTTTTTGGCAAAATATTAAAAGTACACTTGTCCAACATAAATAGTGTTTAAGAAAGTCATAAGTTTGTACTCCTACGTTGAGAGGGTTTAAAAAGTCGTGAGTTTTTCCCTACATTAAAAAAGATTAGAAAAGTCATGAGCTATACAAGATAGATGGAAGTTTTCCACGTAAATTCTTATGTTTCCAGCTTTTAATATTTTCTCTAAATTTCTCTATTATTTTTCTGCTTGTTTCATGTGTAGAAGTGAGAGGGTTTTTCCAACATGCTAGTCTTCCAAGCAAAAAATTCAACTAAAATGTCACCGAAGTTTGATGGGTTCATGGGTCTGTTCATGGAAATAAAACACCTAAGTTTGATTAATCTTCAACTTTAAAGGACACTACAAGAAATTCAATATTCAGTGACAAAGTTTTAGTGGCACAAGTAATTTTTGTCGCTAAAATGTTAGTTTTAGCGAACCAAATTTTTTTTGTCACAAAAGAGTATTTTTAGAGACACAGTTTTAGTTTGTGCACTTGGTGTAACTTGATAATTATAACTTGGAACTAGTTCTTTCTCAAATTATCATGTTGTAGTTCAAACTCTTTCTCAAATTACCGAAGCCTTTTTTACGTAGTTCTTCTATAATGTTTACAATTTTTAACAGGTTTATATAGTAAATTTCGTATTATTTTTTTAATTAATAAAATATTTTTACCGACGTTTTCCATAATGTCAGTAAATCATGTTTTTTTTTGAAAAAAAATGATGTAACATTTTTAGTGGCGCAATAATATATGTCGCTAAAGTGTACATTTAGTGACATATGCAGGATGTCACTGTAAATAATAATTAGCTGCAAAATCATTTGTCACTAAAAGTTAATTTTTAGCGACGCTTCTATGTCACTAAATGTAGTGTTTTAGAGACGCATTTTTAGTGACACAAAAATATATGTCGCTAAAGTATTATATTTAGTGACATATCTAGGATGTCTCTGTAAATAATAATTAGTGGCGAAATCATATGTCACTAAAAGTTACTTTTTAGCGACGCCAGAGGTTGCGTCGCTAATACTTTTAGCTACGCGGATACAGCGACAGTCCTAGCGACGCAACCCCCGGCGTCGCTAATACTTTTAGCGACGTTTTTTGGACTTTTAGTGACGTTTTTAATGCGCCTCTAAAAGCTGATTTTCTTGTAGTGGGAAGAATATTAAAAAGTGAGGCCAAATTTCATTTGGGTCACTCAAAATAGGCTATTCGTACAAAAAATTCCTACATTTCTCCTCGATATCTTGAACCATAAGATGACCATGAAGAAATAGACAAACAGTTTCTCGTTTGGTTATTTGTAATTATAATTTTACATATACAATCGATATCCTTCATGTCATTTGGTGCACATTCTTATTCATTTACTTTTATTTTCTTTGAAGTCTACGAGTTTGCCTTTTATATACTAAACACGAACTTAGTTTCAAATGAGAATCAAAAGCTATGTAAAAGATTGAAGAAGTAGAAAAAGATGAAAATTCGCAGCCGAAATGGGATCAATTATTTCTCTAAGTGTTTCAGGAGCATAATGTTGAACTTTGACAAAATATTAATAGAGTGGTTGTTTCACATCGACAAAGTTTCAAAGAAGTGATGGACTCTGAACACTATAAAAGAAGTTTATAACTTTGGTTTCAAGTCGTATAGGTAAAAACACTCTAGTTAGATTTTTTTTGTATTATCTAATTTGGAGAGCGTGGAAAAAGTTTTGAGAGATTGCTCTTGTTGTTAGAATCGGAGAGAGATTTTTTTTTTTCGGAAAAAATGAATATAATATAAACTAAATACACTAGCAATCTATTTACACCTTAATTGGAAACAAATACACTTAATGTATAATATTCAGAAGCCAAATGATGTAACAAGGCTTATATATGGAAATAATCAAGATTTGAAAAAACTAAAAAACTTTGTATACTCAAATCGTAGTCGATGCGTTTATGATAAGCGTTGTCTTAAGAAGACTACAACGATGAATTCATTTGCACGAGCTTGCAAGAAGACTACAACGATCGTTTCAACCTGATACAAACAACTAACTTCAGTACAACTTCACCCTCGAACTACTCGGATCTAGTGAAATCTTGCATACTTGGTCTAAACTCAACACATGGGGATATTTTTTTTTTTTTTTGTCTAATTAGCAATAATACTACTAAAATTATAATTTTTGGTATTTAACTAATTTTGGAAACCTTTTTGCAATTTTGTCAAAATGAATCTTTAAAGATTTGCTATTTTTCTTAGTTAGGGTAAATGAAATCTAAATTGGGCTGTCGACTCAATCATAGCGTTAATCAGTCACAAAATTACCATATCTAAGATTTGATATTCCAACTTCATAGTCACCATTGTTGAACTGAAAGCAAGAAATGCAGTTGGATTCTACCATAAACAGTACTAACAGAAAATGGAAAGAAATAAGGTCACAAATGAATTTGGCTAATTAATTGAGAAAAAATATTAAATTGGAGGACCCAAAATGCTATCTATATAAAGGAAGCCATTAGAACACAGTAATACAGTACAGCCAAATGGCATCACTAAGTTCGACAATGATCTTAGGAGCTTCCTTACTTCTTCTCCTAGCCTTTCATCTTATGGCTCTCCAAACACATGCTACACCTATTCCTCCATCCGGACCCAATCCCTCGACGTCCGACCCCTCTCCTCCACCACCCCCACGCTTCGTTTTCAAAATCTATCCAAAAGGACCTATTCCTCCATCTGGCCCAAGTCAAAGGACATCAGACTCTTCTCCTCCGCCGCCTCCATCCAATGTCTTTGACAACAAACTAGGGTTTCATTTCGGAGTGTATCCGAAAGGCATAATTCCTCCTTCTGGCCCAAGCCAAAGGACATCAGACTCTTCTCCTCCGCCGCCTCCATCTCAATAGCTTCGCCAGTTTATGGAAGACAATATAGAGATCAGGAGAAGATAACTTCTTTATCTAATATAAATATATCAATAATTGTTATCTAATATAAACATGTCCCAATAAACTTTATCTAATTATTATTATTATTATTATTATTATGATTATTATTATTATATAAATCATAGAAATTCATTTTGGAATCAATTTGTTGCAAATTTTAATTTCGAGTTCAACTATTACAAAGTAGAAGATAATGGATGGCATAACCATTAAGTTAAATGGATGTTTATTAAGATCTATACATTTTTTGATATCACAAATAGCTTCACATCATTTTGAATATTCACAAATCTCATTAGTCCCATTATTCTAATTATCACTAGGTGATTAAATTGATAAAAATTATGTACTTTATTACATAAAAATGTATAGGACCATTCGATAACAATTTTGATTTTTGTTTCTTTTTTGTTAATATTTTTACGTGTTTTCCTCCCAATTTTGCAATTATGGTTTTCATTTTCTTTTAAAGAAACATTATTTGAATTTTGAGCAAGTTTTTGAAAAAGTTCGGCACTTGTTTTTGTTTTTTGTTTTTAAAGATTACGCTTATAAACATTAATCTATAAGTTATATGCTTTTCTACTTATAATATTTTAAAGAAACGATACATGGTTTGAAAATTAAAACATAAAAAAAATTTTCGAAAAAACGTGTTTTTGTTTTTAAAATTTGTTTATAATTAGGAAATGTGAAAATCATAATGAAAAAACAAGCAAAATTTCGAAATCGAAATCAAATGTGACCTACACTATTTTAATTAGATTTCAAAACGTAATATTATATTATATATGGATAGATGCAGTGTTTATAAATTTAATTTTTTCACCAAAATATAAAAAAATAATAATTATTATTATTATTAAACTGGTCATAATTTGTTTTGAAAAATATTTCCATGTGAAGTCAAATGTACCAAATTCTTCACAGATTCTTCTTTCCTTCCTTAATTAACAAGAATTTCCATTTCAATTCAACTTTCCAAATTCAATTTACAGAAATTATTATTGTTCTTAATGTGCTTCCCACTTTCCTTATGTGTGGAAATTTGTGTTTCATTTCCTCTATTTTTAGTCTCTCAAAATTTAATTTTGTATCTATTTAATCTCTAAAACGTAACTTTCAAAATTATAAATTTAGTCGATGAACACGGATATGTTTTTCCAAAATTTAGGGACTTACTTAACACAAAATTGATTGATTGGTTAGAGTTTTATATTCAGCAGAAATTTTAAATTTAAATTGAATCGATTAATTAATTTTTAAAATTTCTTTAGAAACTTATAATTAGGACCATTTATTTAAATATTCTATTTTTGTAAACTTATTAGTGAATTATGGTAGTTTTCAAACTATTTAAAAATTTGGTGTTGGTTTTGGGTGGAGAGAGAAGGACGATGGTTGAATCCTCGCGTTTAGGAGAGAGAAAATAAAAAAAAGAAAAGAAAGAAAGAGCACGAGGGTTCAACCCCCGCCCAATTTTAGTTAAATTTTATTAATTTTAATTTTTAGTTAGTTTTAAATTTTATTTTTTTTTAAAATTTAAATTTCAGATATTTTTAAATTTTAGTTAATTTTAGGATTAGAATTTTTTTTATGTATTTTTTAAATTTTTATTAATTTTAGGATTTGAGTTTGATTTGTAGATTTATGTTGATTTAGGATTACAAATGAATTTTTAAAATGTTTAGGTATTTTATGGTTATGGTAATTTTTGGATTAGAGATTTTTCTTTTTGTTTATGTGTTTTTAAATTTTTAAAATCGGTCGTTCGATTGAATCAATCAACAAAGCCATTTTTTTTTAAAACAAAAAGAATTACAATAAGTGAATATATTTTTAAAATTTATAGTAAAAATGTCATTGATAACAATTTTTTGAATGAACGATAATAAACTAGCACTTATGACTAAATTTAAAATTTGTTAGACAATTGAACATTTATTTGTACTTTGAACAAACTTGATTTGGTTACATCAAAAGTTTTGGTTTACAAATTTTGAGTTGTTTCCAACTAATTCTAATCCTAAATCTTAATAGTGATAGATTAGAAGTTTACCATGTCTATCAATTATCCCACTATTAAAAGAAAAACTATTTCAAATGACAAAATTACTGAAAATATCATCGATAGAAGTTTACCCTGTCTATCAATCTATCGTTGATATATTCTAAAATTTTTTTATATTTGTAGATATTTTAGTTCATTATGATATATTTGAAAACAACACTTATTAGTCTTGCCATTGTTATTGTTATTATTGTTAACAACAAAACATATCAATTCATATCAATTTGCATCATTGTGTTCTGCTGAGAAAATTTTATATCAATTTGTTAATAGTTCGGTTGACAAAAACTTCAAGGTCCATCGTGAATGAAATAGTTATAATAATCAAGGTTTGAAATATGAATGTCCACAAAAATATCAAAGTCTTCGTCTTACCAACATTTTGATAAAAATATCGATAAAATGTGAATTGCTAATTTCAATTGATCTTTCTCAAAAGATTAAAAAAATTCAAAGAAATATTAAATTAGCAAATAAAAATAAATGTTGCTTTTTATTTTTGTGTTTTTGAAATATCGATTTGCATTCTATGTCAATATCAAAATCATATAAATTTAGAAATATCGATAAGTCGATCGACATTATAGAGTAATAATCTACCCCACATCTAACACACATATTCTAATGTATTCTAATATGATTCCTGCCATCAAACTATGTAATGTAATCTAATGATTAATGTAATTTGATTAATCTAAAACAACAATGATGAGATACATCTTAGTATCACTAAACCCTTTTCCAATGTAAAATCATCCCGATAAGAAATTTGAAATCGTTTTTTAAGATAAATTTCAAAAGTGATCAAAATTAACTTTTTTAACAAAAAAATCAAATTCAAAATGACAAAAAGTCATATCATCACCATGTCATCTAGTGGTTGTGAATTTAAAAATGCAATAGTGTCTCTTGTGTTCACAATTTCTGAAAATAAAATCTAAAAATAATGAAAATGACAATTTATTGTTTTCGAAAATAGACTATTTTAATTGTTGTTTTTGGAAATCGTTTTTAAAAACATGTATATCAAACACGTTTTAATTATTTTATTTGTATTTTTTGTTTTTGAAAACATATAAACGAAAATGAATCACAGACCTTAATCGACCATATGAATAAATTGTAAAAAAAAAAAGAGAAAATAATTATATAAAATAAATTATACGTATATATGAAAAAAAAGAGAGAAAATAACTATATAAAATGACCCACATTACCCCTTTTTTCTCTCTCCTATGGGTGAATGTTAAACCCTCGTCCTTCTCTCCCAAACAAAAAACAACCATAAAACTCTAAAATGTTTAAAAACTATAATATTTCTCTAATAAGTTTCCAAAACAACAATAAATGAATAAATAAATCAATTAGACACATATCTAAAAGTTAAACCAACGAAATTTATTTCTGTGATCATGGCACAAGTTATCCCTCTGTCATGTTCGCTTGTGCAGCAAGAGGATTCATGTTCCTACAATTCCTAGCTAAATGACCAGACTTATTACAACTGTAGCAGAAAATTTGTATCGTACTTTCGAGCTATCTGATTTTTCTTGTTTTTCTGATTGTTGGGACCTTGGTTCTGGACCTTCATCTTGTTTCCCTTTGTTTTGAATCTAGGTTTTAGAATGGTAGAGGAATTCCTTTTGGAAACAATGTTCACCCCCTCCTTCTGGTCATGTTTTGGGCTTCCTCCTCGATCCACATGTGTGTTATTAGACTTTTTAGGAAAAACTCTTTGGTCTTATGCCTCATGATGTTTTTAAATTCGTTCCACAAAGAAGGTAACTTATCAATAATAACAGCAACTTGGAATTGTTCATCTAAGCCATACATTCACTTATTATCTCATGAGCAATTTTCTGCAGTTCATGGGATTGGGCCTCTACAGATCTATCATCCGTCATCTGATATCGTAAGTATTGACTGACTGCATACTTCTTTTAACCAGCCTCTTTGGTATCATACTTCTTTTGTAGGGCACCTCAAACTTCTTTTGTCATGAACTTTGTACTGTAATAATCATACAACTCATCAGTCAAACCATTTAAAATGATTTTTTTATAAATAAAATCATTTTTCTTCTATGCGTCGAGAATTTTGAGCTGCTTCTCGGTTGGATCGATTTTTTAGACTTCTAGTTTTTCTGAAGTATAGGTGAGGCACTTTCTTAATGGTTAAGAAAAATAACATCTTTTGTTTCCATCGTTTGAAATAAGCTCCTTCGAGCCAGAATGTGTGGTTGAGATCAGATGAAAGAAAATCGCCTTGAATTGAATCGACCATCGCGTTGCAGAAAGAAATCGTCTTAAAATTGTTGGACCAAGATGCATGGATAGAACACTTGGTTAAAACGTCTGGACATAATACTTAGCTGTAAAACAAAAACTATTTTGAAAAAATGGTTGAGTCGCGGATCACGCTCTATTTAAGATGTTTTGTAGCTCTGCTCGAAGTAAAAATAATTTGAAATTGTCAAGTCTTCCCCAGGATGAAACAGCCAAAAACTCGATCGAAGCTACATTGGAACAGATTGAAAAACAAACACTAGTGAAAGACAGCTTGGAAATCAAAAATGGAAGAAAACTTTTTGAGAGAAAACTTTTTAAAAAAGAGAGGATTTGTGTATTTAGGATGATTGAAATGAGAGTAGAAGGAGAGTATATATAGGATGTGATAAACGTAATGGTACGGACGTCAATGGTTGTAACGGTAATGCCTGAAACGGACGTCAACGGATATGAACGGACGTAACGATAGTCAACAGATCTCAACGGATTTCTTTTGTAAAAATAATTTTAATACTAAAAATTTAAAATAAATAGTTAATAAAAATAATATTATTATTTCTCACCTCACCACATCCGACCGGATGGCGGCGCGTGGAGATATCGACAAATCTACACTTGTTATCTCTTCACCCTCTAAAATATGGGTACCTCTTGGGGCCCAAACCTGTAACAAAAGGTAATATTTATTAGCAACGTAGGAATGTCACTTTTGAATAAAATAATAATATTTATTTTTCAAACAATTTTTCATCAACAGTATTTAAATTGAAATGTTTGAATAGTGTAAATATGAGAGTGTGTAAACCTCAAATTTTCCATAGATAATTCTCATTACAATCAATAAATATTGAAAGTTTGTAACTCCGGTGATTCTTTTGAAAGTTTGCCAAAACCATGAATATGACTACTAAAACGGGTAAAACTAAACTTTCAAAACTTAAAAATATTAAACCCAAATTTGATAATGTAGCTAAACGTTCAAAGGATAAATTATAAATATTTCAATAACACCCATCTCACACGTAGCTTGCAATTCTTCATTAAAAATATAAATTTAACTAATTGACTCGGTTAAACTTGCAATTTTAAAAATGTTAGGGACCACGAATCTCTAGATAATATTCACATAAAGTTTTAAAAACTTGTATAAACACACTTTTATGTCATAGATAGTAGTCTATCTTAGTCTATTATACTTAATGTTTAAAATTTTTAATACAAATTTATTTATTTTTTATTTGTATTGATTAGTTAGCTTTACTATTAAATTCAACATAAAGTATAATAAAATAAAAAATATTTGGCATTTTATTTTTAAATGAAAGCCTTGACCTTGGTTGTGTTGCTGCCAAAACCTATATAAGAGCGTATATACATTGGACTTTGGAGGAGTCCACAAGATCTTCTTTCTACTCAATTCGATTCAAGCCCATAAACAAAATAGGTTCAAGCCCATAAACAAAAAAGGCTCAAGTGCAAGTCCAAGCCTCATAAGCAAAATGGATCAAAGACCAAGTTCAACAAGCAAATGGGCCTAAGCTCACCTAAAATCCATGAAAATTCTCTGTAAATAGAGGCATTGCCATTCATTTAAGGGGAGGATTGGAGAAGAACAAAGAATTGAAGTTCTGAAGAATTGAAGACTCAACCTCTGAAGCTCTCCAAACGTGAAAATCCCTATCAACCTCATGATCATCATCTTCTGAAAAATTAAAGAGTTCGAAGATTAAGGCCCCGTTTGGTTTGTGATTCGAAAATTATTTTGGAAAACAAAATTTTTTATGAAAAACAAAAACAAATTCTTATTTTTCACTGTATTCGAAAACACGTTTGGTTCCAAGTTAAATTTTTGAAACTAAGATTCAAAATTCAAAACTTGTGTTTGATTGTGAATTTGAAAATGCAATAGTATATCTTATGTTCACAATTTCTGAAAACAAAATCTAAAAACAAAGAAAACGACAATTTATTGCTTTCGAAAATGCGCTATTTCGAGTGTTATTTTTAGAAATCGTTTTCAAAAACATGTATACCAAACATGTTTTTATTATTTTCTTTGTATTTTTTGTTTTTGAAAACATAAAATCAAAAAATGAACCACGAACCAAACGGGGTCTAAACCTTCCTTGAATTCCAAAAGATTGCAGCTCGAATTGATTTGTATCCACAACTTCCTGAAGATGGAAGAGCTAGAAGTTCTAAGTTTTACTTTATATTCGAGAGAAAGCATCAAATGATTAAATATTAGAGATTGTATCCACTATATTATATTGAAATCAATACAAAGTTCACATTCCACGAAATAAATTTTTCTCGAAATCTCGTGTGAACAGTTTGGCACGTCCAGTGGGACCTCTCTACCTTTTATCTCTTTCTCTTTTACAGGAAATATCTTAAGAAGTCATGACGTCTAAAGGTAACACTTCCAAGGTTCTAAGCGACACTGATAGAAGACCAAATACTCACAGTAGCTCAAAGAAATCTCAATTGTATGAAAAGATGTCGGCCTTTGAGGTCGCGATGAACATATAGGAACAATTGTCAAAGCCACCAAAGGATGAAATTTTAATCAAGGAAAATCATGCACTCAACGAGCATATCTCATCTTCTGAACAATCAATTGGGGAAACACCTCACCCAAATATAATGTCAGTTATAATGGCTGACATGGAAACAAGTGAAGAGAGAATGACAGAGCTCGAAAAGAAAGTTAACATGCTCATGAAGTCAATAGAAGAAATGGATTATGAGATTGCATCTCTTCAGAATCACATCGAGAGTCGTGATGCTACTGAATAAAGTCATACAAGTACAATCAAGAATAATGACAAAGGAAAGATATTTTTAAACGAAAGTCAACCACAAAAGTTGACCACAATTACTTCACTGTCTGTTCAGAGTTGTAGGAAATGATCGCAAATTCCATCAAAATCCAATATAGTGGGCTTAGTCAGACTTTCTTTTTGTATTCCAAGCCATGTACAAAAAATGTTGACACCCTGAGAAAGTCGAATGGATACCAACCACCTCAATTCTTGCAAACCTTAAACAAAAAAACAACATTTTCCCCATTCATAGAAACATGTGAAAATGTTGCGAGGAGATTTGATGGTCAAACAGTTCATTCGAACTTTAAAAGGAAACGCCTTTGGCTGGTACAACGACCTTGAATCTAAAACTATTGATAGTTGGGAGCAGCCTGAGAGAGAATGCTTTGACCGCTTCTACAGCACCAGACGTGTTGTTAGCATGATATAGCTAACCACCATCAAACAGCAAAAAGGCAAGCTGGTCATTGACTACATTAATCGTTGGAAAGCATTAAGCCTTGATTGCAAAGATAGATTAACTGAATTGTCAGCAATGAAAATGTGCATTCAAGGAATGCATTGGGGGCTCCTCCACATCTTGCAAAAGATAAAACCTTGCACCTTTGAAAAGTTAGCAACTTGAGCTCATGACATGGAGATAAGCATTGCTAATAGAGGAAGCAATGATCTACTGGTCCCGGAAGTGACAAAGGAAACAAAATAAGTGAAATGCATTTAGAAGGTATCAAAGTATGTTGTTAAAGAAGCTATGGTCATCATTAAGACCCCTTTAAAATTTATCTCAAAAGAAAAAAAAGATTGAAAAACGCTAAGATAAGGGTGAGAAAAGTGTCGGATGTAAAAAAGAGGCAGAAACAAGTTTACCATTTTTCAGACTCTTACTTACCTGATATGTTAGAGCAACTACTGGAAAAACAACTTATCGAACTTTTAGAATTTAAACGACCTGCTGAAATAGGGAGAGTAAAAGAAGCTTACGGAGCTTAAAAGTCTAAAGATATTTGATGAAAGACACAGAGTTTTTCCAACTCAAAAGAAGCTTCAACAACAAGGACATTTTATACCTAGTTCGAGACATGGACTTGCATATAAGTCTTTCGAGGCGATTCGCATAACTAGTAAAGGAAAAACCAAAGTTCGTGACACATCAAACATTATCGCAGAAAAGAGCAACGATCCTGAAGAAAGCAAAAAAAAAATGTTAGAGAATTTCTTTTTCAGTCACATTACTCATGTTGCATGTTCTTAGATTTTCCAAAGACTGAGCACATCGGCAATGAAAAACAAAAATTAGGATTCAACTTCTAATTCCACCCGACTTTCAACTTTTCAAAGGCTAAGTACAACTTCGAAAAAGATACAGTGTGCGAGCCTGAGTCGAAGCAGAGGAAGCCGATTTAAGGAAGTTGGATGGTGCACCCGAGAGACAACATTCCATCAAATCTGATTTGTTTGAGCAACCACATTTTATGACATTAGTTGAACCAAATGGTGGTGGAATCCTAAATTCAGCCACTACTAAAATCCGGACTGCCTAAAGTTGAGAGCAACCAAATCCTACATCCCTAAAAGATAGCTAGTTTTCCATTTTATACTCATGTTGCAAACGTCTTGCCTGAAATAAATAAGAACAAAGCAATAATCGCCAAGGTGAAAAACTTGAGTGCAGGAAAGCCACACACTACTCTCAAGAACCTTTTGGAAGATGCTGCACTAAAAAACAAGTAGAAATCGTCACCAACCGAAAAAGATAATTTGGTTTCCATGACTCAGAAAGATGAAAAAGCGACGAAAATGGCTCCTATGAGAAAAAGTTCGATCCATTATGCAGCCAAAATTGCCTAGCAATTGGTAAACAAGGAGATTGCAAATGAGTGGTACTCTCGTTCAAGATATCCATCAAACATCAGGCGAGAGAGGAGAAAAGAAATGGAGCATTGAGATTAGACGCAAGAGAGCCATAGAGTTCATGTTCGCAACAAATGTGGATGGTCCTTTCTAAACCCTCATCTGAGTGCCAAACATAGGCACAAACATAAGAGGGTTTGTGGAACAATTCAAGGTTTCAAGTTGGTTGAGTCTGAGGCTAATGCTCGTTTAACTTTTGTTTTAGATGATGATGTTGATCACAAAATCTCCATAAATGTTGCATAGGTCCAAAAATCTTGGGATGGAATGCGGTGACGACGATGTTGATGGAATGAAAACAAAATCAAAGGAATATGAAGATGGAGTATTTTCAGATGCTGTTGCAGAGTTTTCAAAGAACGTAGGACCAAACAAATCAATGAAAGATGCTTCGGATTCAAGCGTAGTCAAGATGGTGGTGGAGGATAAAATTTGTAGCTCCTAAACTTTGAAAGACAAAGAAGTTCTTGTTATTGCAAAAACTACTACCAATCAGTCAGGATGTGAGCTGGAAATTCCATCAAAATCCAATATGGTGGGCTTAGTCAGACTTCCTTTTTGTTTTCCAAGCCATGTACAAAAAAGGTTGACACTCTGAGAATGTCGAATGGATACCATCCACCTCAATTCTAGCAACCCTTAAACCCTAAAACAACATTTTCCCAATTCATAGAAACATGTGAAAATGATGGTACGCGAGGAGATTTGATGGTCAAACAGTTCATTCGAACTCTAAAAGGAAATGCCTTTGGCTGGTACACCGACCGTAAATCGAAAACTATTGATAGTTAGGAGCAGCTTGAGAGAGAATTCCTCAACCGCTTCTACAGCACCCGACGTGTTGTTAGCATGATATAGCTAACCGCCATCAAACAACAAAAAGGCGAGCTAGTCATTGACTACATTAATCGCTGGAAAGCATTAAGCCTTGATTGCAAAGATAGATTAACGAAATTGTCAGCAATGGAAATGTGCATTCAAAGAATGCATCGGGGGCTCCTCTACATCTTGCAAGGGATAAAACCTTGCACCTTTGACGAGTTAGCAACATGAGCTCATGATATGGAGATAAGCATTACTAATAGAGGAAGTAATGATCTACTGGTCCCGGAAGTGAGAAAGGAAACAAAATAAGTGAAGTGCATTTATAAGGTATTAAAGTATGTTGCTAAAGAAGCTTTGGTCATCAATAAGACCCCTTTAAAACTTATCTCAAAGGAGAAAACGATTGAAAAACGCTAAGATGAGGTTGAGAAAAGTGTCCGATGTGAAAGAGAGAGAAAAAAGTTTACCGTTTTCCAGACTCTTACTTACCTGATATGTTAGAGCAACTACTGGAAAAACAACTTACCGAACTTCCAAAATGTAAACGACCTGCATAAATGGGGAGAGTAAAAGAAGCTTAGGGAGCTTGAAAGTCGGAAGATATTTGACGAAAGACACAGACATTCCTCAACTGAAAAGAAGCTTCAACAACAAGAACATTTTATACCTAGTTCGAGAGATGGACTTGGATATAAGTCTTTCGAGTCGATTCGCATAACTATTAAAAGGAAAAACAAAAGTTTCTGACACATCCAACATTACCGCAGAAGAGAGCAATGATCCTGAAGAAAGCAAAAAAAAAAAAAAAAAAGGTTAGAGAATTTCTTTTTGAGTCACATTACTCATGTTGCATGTTCTTAGATTTTCCAAAGACTGAGCACATCAACAGTGAAAAGAAAATCAAGATTCAACTTCTAACTCCATCCGACTTTCAGCTTTTCAAAGGCTAACTACAACTTCGAAAAAGGTACAGTGTGCGAGACTGAATCGGAGTAGAGGAAACCGATTTGAGGAAGTCGGATGCTGCACCCGAGATACAACATTCCAACATATCAGATTTGTTTGAGCCACCACCTTTTATGACATTGGTTGAGCCAAATGGTGGTGGAATCCTAAATTCAACCACTACTAAAATCCAGACTACACAAAATTGAGAACAACTAAATCCTACATCTGTACAAGCTAGCTGGTTTCCATTTTATACTCATGTTGGAAACGTCTCGCCTGAAATAAATAAGAACGAAGCAATAATCGCCAAGGTGAAAAACTAGAGTGCAAGAAAGCCACACATTACTCTTAAGAACCTTTTGGAAGATGCTGCACTAAAAAACAAGCAGAAATCGTCACCAACCCAAAAAGATAATCTGGTTTCTATGATTCAGAAGGATGAAAAAGCGATGAAAATGACTCCATGAAGAAAAAGTTCGATCCATTATGCAGCCAAAATCGCCTAGCTCAAAGTTAGTAATCAAGGAGATTGCAAATGAGTGGTACTCTCGTGCAAAATATCCATCAAACATCAGGCGAGAGAGGAGAAAAGAAATGGAGCATTAAGATCAGAGGCAAGAGAGCCATAGAGTTCATGTTTGTAACAAATGTGGATGGTCCTTTCTAAATCCTCATTCGAGTGCCAAACATCGGCACAGACATAAGAGGGTTTGTGGAACAATTGATGGTTTCAAGTTGGTTGAGTCTGAGGGTAATGCCCGTTTGACTTTTGTTTCAAATGATGATGTTGATCACAAAATCTCAATAAATGCTACATAGGTCCAAAACTCTTGGGATGGAATGCGGTGACGACGATGTTGATGCCATGAAAACAAAACCAAAGGAATCTGAACATGAAGTATTTTTCAGATTCTGTTGTAGAGTTTTGAAAGAACATAGGACCAAAAAAATCCATGAAAGATGTTTTGCATTCAAGCGCGGTCAAGATGGTGGTGGAGGATGAAATTCGTAGCTCCCAAACTTAGAAAGACAAAGATGTTCTTTTTATTGCATAAACTACTTTCAATCAATCAGGATTTGAGCTGGAAATTCCATCAAAATCCAATATGGTGGGCTTGGTCAGACTTCCTTTTTGTATTCCAAGCCATGTACAAAAAAGGTTGACACCTTGAGAATGTCGAATGGATACCAACCACCTCAATTCTAGCAAACCTTAAACCCTAAAACAACATTTTTCCCGATTCATAGAAACATATGAAAATGCTGGTACGCGAGGAGATTTGATGGTCAAACAATTCATTCAAACTCTAAAAGGAAACGCCTTTGGCTGGTACACCGACCTTGAATCTAAAACTATTGATAGTTAGGAGTAGCTTGAGAGAGAATGCCTCAACCGCTTCTACAGCACCCTACGTGTTGTTAGCATGATATAGCTAACCGCCATTAAACAGCAAAAAGGCGAGCTGGTCATTGACTACATTAATCGCTGGAAAGAATTAAACCTTGATTGCAAAGATAGATTAACTGAATTGTCAGCTATGGAAATTTGCATTCAAGGAATGCATTGGGGGCTCATGTACATCTTGCAAGAGATAAAATCTTGCACCTTTGAAGAGTTAGAAACTTGAGCTCATGATATGGAGATAAACATTGCTAATAGAGGAAGCAATGATCTACTGGTCCCGAAAGTGAGAAAGGAAACAAAATAAGTGAAGTGCATTTAAAAGGTATTAAAGAAAGTTGTTAAAAAAGTTATGATCATCAATAAGACCCCTTTAAAATTTATCTCAAAAGAAAAAAAGATTGAAAAACACTAAGATGAGGGTGAGAAAAGTGTCTGATGTGAAAGAGCGGGAAAAAAAAGTTTACCCATTTCCAGACTCTTACTTACCTGATATGTTAGAGCAACTACTAGAAAAACAACTTAACGAACTTCCAGAATGTAAACGACTTGGAGAAATAGGGAGAGTACAAGAAGCTTACGGTACTTAAAAGTCTGAAGATATTTGACGAAAGACACAGACTTTCTCCCACTCAAAAGAACCTTCAACAACATGGAAATTTTAAACCTAGTTCGAGAGATGGACTTGGATATAAGTCTTTTGAGCCGATTCACAAAACTAATAAAGGAAATATAAAAGTTGTTGACAATCCAACATTATCGCAGAAGAGAGCAACGATCCTGAAGAAAGCAAAAAAAAATAAAAGTTAGAGAATTTATTTTTCAGTCACATTACTCATGTTGCACGTTCTTAGATTTTCCAAAGACTGAGCACATCAAAAGTAAAAAACAAAAAACAGGATTCAACTTTTGATTCCACCCGACTTTCAGCTTTTTAAAAAGGCTAAGTACAACTTCGAAAAAGGTACAATGTGCGAGCCTGAGTCAGAGCAGAGAAAACCGATTTAAGGAAGTTGGATGGTGCACCTGAGAGACAGCATTCCAACAAATCTGATTTGTTTGAGCAACCACCTTTTACGACATTGGTTGAACCAAATGGTGGTGGAATCCTAAAATCAACCATTACTATAATCCAGACTGCACAAAATTGAGAGCAACCAAATCCTAAATCCCTAAACGATAGCTGGTTTCCATTTTATACTCATGTTGCAAACGTCTTGCCTGAAATAAATAAGAACAAAGCAATAATCGCCAAGGTGAAAAACTTGAGTGCAGGAAAGCCACACACCACTCTCAAGAACCTTTTGGAAGATGCTGCACTAAAAAACAAGCAGAAATCGTCACCAACCAAAAAAGTTAATTTGGTTTCCATGATTCAGAAAGATGAAAAAGCGACGAAAATGGCTCCTTTGAGAAAAAGTTCGATCCATTATGCAGCCAAAATCGCCTAGCAGTTGGTAAACAAGGAGATTGCAAATGAGTGGTACTCTCGTTCAAGATATCTATAAAACATCAGGCGAGAGAAGAGAAAAGAAATGGAGCATTGAGATCAGATGCAAGAGAGCCATAGAGTTTATGTTTGCAACAAATGTGGATGGTCTTTTCTAAATCCTCATCCGAGTGCCAAACATAGGCACGAACATAAGAGGGTTTGTGGAACAATTGAAGGTTTCAAGTTGGTTGAGTCTGAGGCTAATGCTCGTTTGACTTTTGTTTCAGATGATGATGTTGATCACAAAATCTCCATAAATGCTGCATAGGTCTAAAAGTCTTGGGATGGAATGCGGTGACGACGATGTTGATGGCATGAAAACAAAATCTAAGGAATATGAAGATGAAGTATTTTCAGATGTTGTTGCAGAGTTTTGAAAGAATGTAGGACCGAACAAATCCATGAGAGATTCTTTGGATTCAAGCGCAGTCGAGATGGTGGTGGAGGATGAAATTTGTAGCTCCCAAACTTTGAAAGACAAAGAAGTTATTGTTATTGCAAAAACTACTATCAATCAGTCAGGATGTGAGCTGGAAATTCCATCAAAATCCAATATGGTGGGCTTAGTCAGACTTTCTTTTTGTATTTAAAGCCATGTACAAAAAAGGTTGACACTCTGAGAATGTCGAATGGATACCATCCACCTCAATTCTAGCAAACCTTAAACCCTAAAACAACATTTTCTCCAATTCATAGAAACATGTGAAAATGCTGGTACGTGAGTAGATTTGATTGTCAAACAGTTCATTCGAACTCTAAAAGGAAACGCCTTTGGCTGGTACACCGACTTTAAATCTAAAATTATTGATAGTTGAGAGTAGCTTGAGAGAGAATGCTTCAACCGCTTCTATAGCATACGACGTGTTGTTAGCATGATATAGTTAACCGCCATCAAATAGCAAAAAGACAAGCTGGTCATTGACTACATTAATTTTTGGAAAGCATTAAGCCTTGATTGCAAAGATAGATTAACTGAATTGTCAGCAATGGAAATGTGCATTCAAGGAATGCATTGGGGGCTCCTCTACATCTTGCAAGGGATAAAACCTTGCACCTTTGAAGAGTTAGCAACTTGAGCTCATGATATGAAGATAAGCATTACTAATAGAGGAAGCAATGGTCTACTGGTCTCGGAAGTAAGAAAGGAAACAAAATAAGTGAAGTGCATTTAGAAGGTACCAAAGTATGTTGCTAAAGAAGTTATGGTCATCAATAAGACCCCTTTAAAATTTATCTCAAAGGATAAAAAGATTGAACGCTAAGATGAGGGTAAGAAAAGTGTCCGATGTAAAAGAAAGGCAAAAAAAAGTTTACCCTTTTCCAGACTCTTACTTATATGATATGTTAGAGCAACCACTGAAAAAACAACTTACCGAACTTTCAGAATGTAAACGACATAGAGAGATTAAAAGAAGCTTACGAAGCTTGAAAGTCTGAAGATATTTGACGAAAGACACAGACTGTCCCCCACTGAAAAGAAGCTTCAGCAACAAGGAAATTTTGTACCTAGTTCAAGAGACGGACTTGGATATAAGTCTTTCGAGTCGATTCATATAACTAGTAAAGAAAAAACAAAAGTTGCTGACACATCCAACATTACCGCATAACAGAGCAACGATCCTGAAGAAAGCAAAAAAAACTGAAAGTTAGAGAATTTCTTTTTGAGTCACATTACTCATGTTGCATGTTCTTAGATTTTCTAAAGATTGAGCACATCGACAGTGAAAAAAAAATCAGGATTCAACTTCTAATTCCTTTCGACTTTCAGCTTTTCAAAAAGGCTAAGTACAACTTCGAAAAAGGTACAGTGTGCGAGCTTGAGTCGGAGCAGAGGAAACCGATTTGAGGAAGTCGGATGTTGCACCCCGAGAGACAACATTCCAACAAATCTGATTTGTTTGAACCACCACTTTTTATGACATTGGTTGAACCAAATGGTGATAGAATCCTAAATTCAACCACTACTAAAATCCAGACTGCACAAAATTGAGAGCAACCAAATCCTACATCCCTACAAGCTAGCTGGTTTCCATTTTATACTCATGTTGCAAACGTCTCACCTGATATAAATAAGAACGAAGCAATAATCGCCAAGGTGACAAACTGGAGTGCAGGAAAGCCACACATTACTCTTAAGAACCTTTTGGAAGATGCTGCACTAAAAAACAAGTAGAAATCGTCACCAACCCATTTGGTTTCCATGATTCAGAAAGATGAAAAATCGACGAAAATGGCTCCGTTGAGAAAAAGTTCGATCCATTATGCAGCAAAAATCGCCTAGCTCACAGTTGGTAAACAAGGATATTGCAAATGAGTGGTACTCTTGTTCAAGATATCCATCAAACATCAGGCGAGAAAGGAGAAAAGAAATGGAGCATTGAGATCAGATGCAAGAGAGCCATAGAGTTCATGTTTGCAACAAATGTGGATGGTCCTTTCTAAATCCTCATCCGAGTGCCAAACATAGGCACGAACATAAGAGGGTTTGTGGAACAATTGAAGGTTTCAAGTTGGTTAATCTGAGGCTAATGTCCGTTTGACTTTTGTTTTAGATGGTGATGTTGATCACAAAATCTCCATAAATGCTGCATAGGTCCAAAAGTCTTGGGATGGAATGCGGTGACGACGATGTTGATGGCATGAAAACAAAATTAAGGAATATGAAGATGAAGTATTTTCATATGTTGTTGCAGAGTTTTCAAAGAACATAGGACCAAACAAATCCATGAGAGATGCTTTGTTTTCAAGCGCAGTCCAGATGGTGGAGGATGAAATTTGTAGTTCCCAAACTTTGAAAGACAAAGAAGTTCTTGTTATTGCAAAAACTACTATCAATCAGTCAGGATGTGAGCTAAAAATTCCATAAAAATCCAATATGGTGGGCTTAGTCAGACTTCCTTTTTGTATTCCAAGCCATGTACAAAAAAGGTTGACACTCTGAGAATGTCGAATGGATACCATCCACCTCATTTCTAGCAAAAATTAAACCCTAAAACAACATTTTCCCTCATTCATAGAAACATGTGAAAATGCTGGTATGCGAGGAGATTTGATGGTCAAACAGTTCATTTGACAGAGAGGCAGGAAAAAGTTTACCCTTTTCCAGACTCTTACTTACCTGCTATTTTAGAGCAACTGCTGGAAAAACAACTTAATGAACTTCCAGAATGTAAACGACTTGCAGAAATAGGGAGAGTAAAAAAAGCTTACGGTACTTAAAAGTCTTAAGATATTTGACGAAAGACACAGACTTTCTCCCACTCAAAAAAAGCTTCAACAACAAGGACATTTTATACCTAGTTCGAGAGATGGACTTGGATATAAATCTTTCGAGCCGATTCGCATAACTAGTAAAGAAAAAATAAAAGTTGCTGACACATCCAACATTACTGCATAAGATAGCAACGATCATGAAGAAAGCAAAAAAAAATGAAAGTTAGAGAATTTCTTTTTCAGTCACATTACTCATGTTGCATGTTCTTAGATTTTCCAAAGACTGAGCACATCGGCAGTGAAAACCAATAATCAGAATTCAACTTCTGATTCCTTCCGACTTTCAGCTTTTCAAACAGGTTAAGTACAACTTCGAAAGAGGTATAGTGTGCGAGCCTGAGTCGAAGCAGAGGAAACCGATTTGAGGAAGTCGAATGTTGCACCCGGGAGACAACATTCCAACAAATGTGATTTGTTTGAGCCACCACCTTTTATGACATTAGTTGAACCAAATGGTGGTGGAATCCTAAATTCAACCATTACTAAAATCCAGACTGCAAAAAATTGAGAGCAACCAAATCCTACATCCCTACAAGCTAGTTGGTTTCCATTTATACTCATGTTGCAAATGTCTCGCCTGAAATAAATAAGAACGAAGCAATAATCTCCAAGGTGACAAGCTAGAGTGTAGGAAAGCCAGACACTACTCTCAAAAACCTTTTGGAAGATGCTGCACTAAAAAACAAGCAGAAATAGTCATCAGCCCAAAAAGATAATCTGGTTTCTATGATTCAGAAAGATGAAAAAGCAACAAAAATGGCTCCATTGAGAAAAAGGTCGATCCATTGCAGCCAAAATCACCTAGCTCATAGTTTGTAAACAAGAAGATTGCATATAAGCGGTACTCTCGTGCAAGATATCCATGAAACATCAGGCGAGAGAGGAGAAAATAAATGGTTTCAGATGATGATGTTGATCACAAAATCTCCATAAATGCTGCATAGGTCTAAAAGTCTTGGGATGGAATGCGGTGACGACGATGTTGATGGCATGAAAACAAAATCAAAGGAATCTGAAGATGAAGAATTTCCAGATGCTAATGCAGAGTTTTCAGAGAACGTAGGACCAAACAAATCCATGAGAGATGCTTTGGATTCCATCGCAATCAAGATGGAGGTGGAGGATGAAATTTGTAGCTCCCAAACTTTGATAGACAAAGACGTTCTTGCTATTGCAAAAACTACTATCAATTAGTCAGGATGTGAGCTTGAAAAAAAAGTTAATCAAGAATCTGTGAATCTTGAGATTGAGTCTAAAACTTTGTCAAGTTCTTCAACTGAAAATTAAAAAGAAAGTTCAGTTGTTGTGAAAAGTGACATCGATCAGTTGGGAATGAGCTGAAAACCAAAGTTAATCGAGAACTTGTGGATCTTGAGACACGAAGCTTTTCAACAGAAAACCAGAATGTAAAAAGTTCAGTTGTTGTAGAAATAGATCAGGAAACCAAAATTAATCAAGAATATGGGAATGTTGAGACTAATTTTAGAAATGGAAATTCAATGATTCCATTCATTAATCATATAAATACAACTTACTACAAACGACTTGTACCCAAATGAACCTGAAACCATAATAACTGCTTAAGAACAACCTCAATGTTCCTTTCCATCTCCTGATAAAATATGTGATGATGAGGACTTCGACTCACGTAAGAACTCGACAGAAATTGCAACATCATCTTGAAAACTGATAGTGATGAATCTGAGTCATCGCCGAAAATGGAAGAAACTATTGGGATATCTACAGAGCCTGTGGCACACGATAGAACTCTTCAATCAATGACAAACATCGACATGTCCATTCATTCTGAAATTCCCCAAAGTGTTCTTTCAGAAGTTAAACCTCAAAGTATGGTTGTTTCAGATGTTAAACCCATTGATTTGACTCTAGTGACGCCTGATTCTCGAAAAGAACTAGAGTCTTGCAGTTCTATCAACTTACTAGAGACTAATATAATAAAACGAAAGAATGACAATGTCCATCTACCTTATGTGTCGAGTGAGTTAAACATTTTAGACAGTCTTGAAGCTTTGGCTAAAGATTCAGAGAACCACAAGAAAGTTAAATTAACCATTTGTGTTGTACAAGACTCTCATGAAGAAGTCGGTGGTTTAGAAGACAATTCTAAGGATCCCATTCCCAGAGGGAGTTATTTTACTTTGCAGACATAACCATTTGATCAAACATTAGAAGTAAATTCTTTGTCGACACAAAAATTATGGAAAGTAGGCAAAAACAGGAAGACAGGGTCAAGAATGTGTGAGTTGATGTGAAAGGTGATTGTTCCAGTTATAGCACTCAGGAATGAAGCTTAGACTAAAATTTTACTAAGTGAAAATGAAGAGCACATAAGAGTCAAACCTTAAGTGATGTTGCAATTGGGATAGATAGTATTCCCTTAGCCCTATGTGGATATGACTTTCTTTAAAGGCACTTTAGGGCAACCGTCTCCTTTGGTTTGGATGGAGAATTCAAATTTTCAACAATTCTCGCATTCATTTTCATCTTGCCACGTCGAATTTTTCCGAGAATGATAGGGGGTCGTAAGGATTGTTCAGCTGGTTTATCTACTAGTGATCTGGAGCTACCAACCTCTTTAATGACCGAGTCCAAAGCATGAGGCCCTGTCAAAGATTCATCTCTGCTTTGCTCTGCAAGCTCTTGAAGATGATCGTCCAAAGGTGACTAAAGAAATATGTAAATAAATAACTTATTCACTAAAAGAAGAATAAAAAAAAAGAAAAAAAATATACAAATCAGTGGTGTTGTAGCTTTAGGAATTGTTAGAGCACTCAAACCTCCCACATAGGAATCATCACCTGATGTCTTTGCTTTCTTCAAAGGTCTCTTCCAGTGACGATCACTTCTGCTACTATCACTTTCATCTTTGTGATTTCCGACTTTCTTTTGGAGGGTAGGAGCCATTACTTCAACCAAAGGAATTTGTTTACCACCTAGGTTATTCCCTTGGTTCTTGGGTAGTTTGGGTTGTGATAGAGGAGGAATGGTGCTACTTACCAAGTGATGTCTATTATCCTCAAAAGAGGTTTTATGCTTCGTTAGCCACCAATTTCTAAATCACGATGTCACATGATTGCAGGGCTCTAAGTTTAGAACACACAAGTATAACTCAAATAATGTTCTAAGTCTCGTGCATATCTTTCTTTGGAGTAATCACAGGAGATGTTCTCCCTATATCATTAGGAATATTTTGATAAAAGCTGAAAATTTTCACAGCGGGATGATAAGTAGCATGAGCTCATGCTAATAACAATAGGAAGACTGAAGGAACGATGAATCATGTGTATTAGTCATAAGTTCTCTGAATGTTTGCATTCCACTGAATTCATGCACCTTTGTGAATTAATTCTCAAGCCTCATATTCTCCAAAATAAATAGACCCACCTTCGTCGGAAAAGTTGCACAACCAACAGGACAAAAAGGCAGCGAAGTATGCTTCATCCTTCAAATTGTCTTTTATTTTGTGTTCTTTAAAGAACATGTCTTTCTGGTAGACCATTCTCAAGACTCAATTCTCGTACCATCAGAAAATTTGGTAGATTTGGAGGGGTGAGGCCTTACTTTCCTTTCGTGTGGTTGACTTATCATATCTTTGAAACCCAATAAACCAAAATGAAATACAGGAACTAATAGTCAGTTGAGATTCATTCTTAGAAGGTGTTGTGCGACTGTTCCTCTACGTACAAACTATTGAATAATACGCCTGAAAGAGATATTCACATGTCTTCGAAAGATGTCTCGATTTATCTTGCGAGTTGGTCAATTCTTTAAAGGAAGGAATGACTTCCTCGTAGAAATTTTTCCTAATTGGAAGACCCCCAAATAACCATATGTCCCATAAGAAAATGGATAATTCGCCTGTCATATTATGAAGAGTGTTAATTGAAGGACATTAGACGTCGCAGAAGGCTCAAACCACATCATTGTTACGATCGTATGTGTATAGAGAAGCTGTCACTGCACCAAATAAACTAGCATCATAAAGAAGTCGCCTGTTTCGACCAACTATAAGCTCTAGCCACTCCTAATAACAATCAGTAAAGTTAAATTCTCCTGAAATCTTAGTCACGACGTCCCAACAAGTTTGGCCTATGATTATACAATATCCAAGAGTGAGGACTCGATCAGAATTAGGAGCCTCATCATGGATGGAGGATTGCAAGACCCACACGCTTTCTCCTTGAGTCAAAGGTATCTCTATTGATTATTTACGAAGAATTTAGTTATCGGCTAGATTTGGCTAATAATCTGCAGAAGGGTCAGCTAATGGTTTCTCTACAAGGAGGCCGAGTTCATCTTCTTTTGCTTGAATTTTATTTGTAAGGACCACAAGATGTCTCTCTCCAAACAAGATTTGTTAGGTAATGTAAACCATGGTTCTACAAAAGAAAGATCACCAGAAATGAGTAAGTACTTGAGACATAATCTAATATATATATATATATGTAGGGTTTAAGGTTTAGGGTTTAGGGTTTATATATATATAAAGTAGTATTGTGAAATTTCAATGGGTCTTGGCCTATTTTGAGCGTAAAAAGGTGGATAATACTATGAGATGCGATTTTTGAAGAAACCACTGATTTTATGGCATTACCACCCTCATACCGTGATGTTGCCGAAAGTCAAGGAGTGACATGATAGAGTTATCTAGACCTTGTTGAGGATCATCTCTGTATGAATCAAACTGTGATGTCAAAAGTCGAGGAGTGACATGATAGAGGTGTCTAAACCTTGTTGGGGTGACCTCTATATGAACCAAACCATGATGTCGTCGAAAGTCAAAGAGTGACATGATAAAGTTGTCTAGACCTTATTGGAGTTATCACTATATAAACCAAACTGTGATGCTGGAAGTCAAAGAGTAGCATGATAGAGTTGTCTAGACCTTGTTGGGGGTCATCTTTATATGAATCAAACCATGATGTCATCGAAAATCAAGGAGTGACATGATAGAGTTGTCTAGACCTTTATGGGGTCATCTCTATATGAACGAAACTATGACGATAAGGAATCAAGGAGAGGCACAATAGGATAGACTAGATCTTTCTGGGATCATCCCTATGAGAACCAGTCTAAGAATCAATGATAAAAGTCCTTAGGGTCAAATTATATGTGCTTGCATGACCTTCAAGGAATTGCTACAAAAAGAAAAAAATTGACTCTTGATAGAGTTCAAATTAATGTCTTTTAGTTGGGTGCAAATTGCTAGCAACTTAAGCCTGTAAAAATAATAAATAAATCATTGAAAGAAAAAGAAAAAAAAGAAAAAAGAAAAGAAAAGAAAAGATAAAAAGAAGGAAAAAAAAGCGAGAAAAGATAGAGAAATTTTTCACACATTGATGTTTTCTTCTGCCAGATGAAGAAAAAATGATTAAGAGGTGGGTCTATATACATGGTCAACAAGTCTAATTCCTAATTAAATTTGAAATTGTATCATTTTTTTTTAAAAAAAATTCACATTAGTTTATTTTTATCCTTAAAGTTTTGAAAAGATTTTATTTGAGTTCAATTTTGAATATCACATTTAGAGATAATTAAAATTTCTAAATCGTTCAAACTTTAGATTTTATTCCCAATTTTAAATTAAAATTTGGTCGTACAACAAATTTTATTCCAAATTTCACCCGGAACTTAAAATTCAAACCAAATTAAATTGCGAATATGGTCTCTAATTTATCTCAAAACTTATTTTTTTAAGAAAATCAACATTAGTTTATTTTTATCCTTAAAAGATTTGAAAAGTTTTTATTTGAGCTAAATTTTGAATTTCATATTTGGAGATAATTAAAATTTCTAAATCGTTCATAATTTAGATTTTATTCCCAATTTAAAATTAAAATTTGGTTATACCACAAATTTTATTCCAAATTTCAAAACAAATTTAAACTTCAAGTCAAATTAACTTGCGTATATGACCTATAATTTATCTCAAATTTAGATTAATGACATTATCTAAAATACATCCCAAAGCAAAATTGAGAAAAGTTCAAATTTCATCTTCAAAATTGAAAAATTATATTGTCAAACTTTTCGAGATTCATTCACCCATATACGTGCACAAATCTTGAGAGGGACATTTGTTGAACGAGAAATTTTGACAAATTAAATTTTACCACGTCATCACAATTATAATTTGAATTAATTTGGGTAATTAAAATTTGGGATTTCTACATATTAGGCTCAAATAAGAGATTTATATTTCAATAATGTTAATGTTTTGGATTATTTACAATAATGTCTAACTTTCTTCAATAATTACTAAAAAAATTAGGTCCAAACTACTATTTAGACCCTACCCTATAATTAATTACAATATTTTCTAAATTAGGAATCCCTAAAATCACTTATTTTTAGAATCTTTTAATATTTTATAATTTTTTAAAAATAATTAACACATCTTTTTATAATTTTATAATTTAAGATTTGGACATAAACACATCTTTTTAAATAAAAACTCATAATTCCATATATTCCTCTTTCATTACCGATTCATTAATGCATAAAAAATCCTTCCACCCGCCGAACAAAAAGTCTTATTCCTTCTGTTGCCGAAATTGATTAACAAACATTTTTGTCGTCGCTGTGCTGCCGGACAAGAAGAAAAAATAATCATTTAGTTGTTGCTCTAGAAGATAAAGGTATGAACTTTGTTTTTGATAAAACTCAAAATCTATATTAGAGTTATTATTATTTTTTCTTTTGAGATTTGATATAATATATATATATATACACATGTATATATAGAACTTTGGGTATATTGCAGTATTTAGTCATGTTAATATTTAGTTACTATTTAGTCAAAATCTAACATATTGTAGTATATTTAGGGTATATAGTGTAATCAAGTTAATTTAGTATATGTTGTCTTATATATTGTAGTATATTTAGGGTATATAGTGTATATATACGACGAAACCTAAATATATACCCAAACAACATAACCCTAAATATACGACAACATATACTAAATTAACTTGGCTACACTATGTACACTAAATATGCTACAATATATAAGATAACATATACTAAATTAACTTAGCTACACTATATACCTTAAATATGCTACAATATATAAGACAACATATACTAAATTAACTTAGCTACACTATATACCCTAAATATACTACAATATATAAGATAACATATACTAAATTAACTTAACTACACTATATACCCTAAATATACTATATCCTAGTATATTTCAAATAATTTGTATAAAAATCAAACAAAAAAACATAGTTATGACTGATAAAACATATTCATCAACTTGCAAAAAACTAAAATGAACTATCCCGAAGAAACTAAATTGCTGCAGAAACTCAACGGAGAGCTAGCACGCTCGAAGATGTTCGAAAAATGAACTATCCCGTAAGATTTTGATTCGGTTCAATTTTTAATTTTCAAAAGGAATAAAATTACAATTTTAATGTATTGTTTATCTCTCCAAATGCAAAAAGAAAATTCATACTAATTATTGCAATGAAATAATTAAACCTTCTCTCTCCAATATTAGAAAAATCTTTTATATATGAAAAATATTATTAAAAGGGTATTTTAGACTAAAAATCAAATAAAATACTATTAATGAAAATATTTAAATATTTAGACATTTATGGAAATAAGTTTTGAAACGGTACTCAATGTATAAATATCCCTTAAAATTTCTACCAAATTCATTCAAGCCTATGCTAGAAACTTGGGCCAATGAACATAATGGAGCCTAAGTCCAAGCCTAATAAATAAAATAGGCTCAAGCCCAAGTCCAAGCCACATAAGCAAAATGAGTCTAAGTCCAAGTTATATCCACAACTTCCTCTTTATATTGGAGAGAAAACATCACACAAGTAAATATTAAATATTAGAGATTGTATCCACTATATTGAAATCAATACAAAGTTCAAATTTCATGAATTAAATTTGTTCCGAAATCTCGTGTGAACAGCAACGTTACATCGATCTTATTGCTTGTTTAAATTGACACTAAATCACCTCTAAATAACTTAAAATAACCTTAAAACTTAGTTCAATTGACACATGTATGTCCTAAGCACCAAAAGATTATAGGTTCAAATTTCTCCACCTATAACTTATATTAAAAAAATCACAACTCCTTAAAACATGTATAAATTCACCATAAATAATCTAAATCACTTAAAACAAACATAAAACTGAATTAGAATCGAACATTTGAAGTTTGAAATACAAACTCATGACACTGGAAGAGTGAAAATCAAACTATCTCAAATCTGAATCCATAATCCATGAACTTAGGGAGAACTTAGGGTTTTCTAGTGGAGGACAATTTTGACATTTTACCTACTCATTTGTCCTAAAGTCTTTAAATTTAAAACTCATCCCAAAGTTCTTCGATCCCCCAAAGTTTATCCTAATTTTGGCAATTTCCCATTTTTTATTTGGCCATATTTCATTAAAAAAAACAAGGTTATTTATCAAAACGGGTGTCCTATTTTGGTCATTCCCTACAATTTCTCTACAAATTTTCCAAACTAAAAACACAAAACCCAAAACCTCGCTTCTTCCTCAGCCGCGAGACCGTCCGCCCATCCTCAGCGCCGCCGCATAGACCCGCTACCCGCCGCACGTTTCTGTCGACCGCCGCACCTCAGCTCGCCGCCATTGTCGACCTCGCCTCAGCTCGCCGCACCTTGCTGCCATCGTCGCTGGTTAGTTTGATTTCTAAGCTCTTTGTTTTTTCCCCCACTGTTGTGAAATCTGAAAATCCCCAAATTTTAATTTGAACAGTAGTTAGGTAAAATGATATCTTCATGCTCAAGCCATGGTCAATCTTCTACGTCCATAAACTCAACCTCCTCCATTGTTGAAGATGAAACAAAACCTCTTTGGAAATATGTGACCAAAATTCATAAATTAGGTGATGGGGGTGGAAATTTCTATTGGCAATGCAAAAAAAACAAGGTCGTATTCACGAGTTAGAGCTTATTTGTTGATGATGATGTTATGGAGGTTTAAGAATTTAACGCTCGAGGTTTTTCTAGTTTCTAGTATACTTTGTGCTAAGGACTTTGTGATGCTTGTATGTATTTAGGTACTTAATTATAATTTGATATTGTATGTTTTGATGGATTACGTTTAGTATCTTATTTATTTATATATATATAAAATGACGATCCATATCATAGTTTTTTAGAAATCGACAAATTGCCATATCCAATCGTATCCATATCGCGAATCCGTATCCGTATCTGTGCTTCATAGGTTTTGCACAAAGGTTGTACTTTGTAGTTTTTTCTCTGTAAAACTGTTTCTTGTTTCAACCTTTACAACTCAAGATTTTGCTTGCGGTGATATGTGCTACAGTTCTTGGATTACTGATTCATAGAGATATCAATGGATATTGATGGGGATTTTGAGGACACTTCTCGCCGAATTCAAGTGCGGTTTATCACCAAACTCAAGGCTCCTTTCAAAGTTCCAGCGAATGCCATTGCCATTCCCTCTAACCTAACAAGACTGGGTCTTTCCACCGTTGTTAACAATCTTCTTTCAGCTGGTATGCTCTTTGATCATGTCTACGATGTCTTCTGGTTATTTGATGTTTGGCTGGAACCGTGTTTCTGAGCTTCATATAAACTTTCTTTTTCAATAATTAAAAATTATTACTGGATAGGGAATCCTGAGTGGGAAGAAGAACCATTTGATTTTCTAATTGATGGCGAGCTTGTCAGAATGTCACTGGAGAAGTTCCTTCTTGCCAAGGGCATCACAGCGGTAATATAATTTGGGCTACTTGTATTATTTATTTATTTTATCAATTTTTAGCTCCAAAGCTGTGTGGAAACAAAATGAGAAACTTTAAAATTCTCAAAATATAGAGTTTGTTTAGATTGGATTTTGTTAGTTGAATCTTATCTGTTATTGTGGCATAAAATAGGAAAAAACATTGGAAATTGAGTACATTAAGGCAGTTGCCCCACGAAGGGAGGAAGAGCCTTCTGTTCATGATGATTGGGTCAGTGCAGTTGATGGGTCTTGTCCTGGGTAAGCATTTGAATGCAACGTCTACTTTGTTTTCGATTCGTCATCTATAATTCTTATTATCACTTTCATCACTCTCTCTCTCTCTCTCTCTCTCTCTCTCTCTCTCTCTCATACACACACTCACACACACATTTTAAAAATGCCTGCAAGTTATAAAGATTTAGTGATGATAGTGCCAATCCTTTTCCCTTTCGATTTAGTTTATCTGTATCAAAGATAAAGACGTACAGTATAGTGTAATTTATTGAATGTGCATACTCAATAGTATTTTTTTCTTAGTACTAACAACTTATATGCTCATCATTAAACTGTTATTGCTGTGTCTTTACAATAATTAGTGGTAGTTATGTATTCACTTGTATTTTGCAGGTTCATTTTGACAGGTTGTTATGACGGCTTAGGAAGGTAATCTGTTGTTTTTTGTAATATGTTTTTTAGTACTTGAAGGAACACAAAAGTTGTTGCCTTTGTTACTGCAGTTTCATGAACAACCTAAAAACTTCTATTATTGTTCCTTAGGGTGTGGGAGTCTGCAGGATTGTGTACACATATTCTTGAAGGTCACAGTGATGCCATATCTTCTGTTTGTATTGTGAACCCTGGAGGTATTTACTACAATTAATGGCTTGGACATTGAACGATGCTTTGCCTGTTGTATTAGTGGATATTATTTTCTATATCAGATTATTAATTATTGCTTGTAAGCAATGTTTTAAAAGGATAAATGTGTTGAGGTTTTTCCTCTTGAAGAGGCAAGGCGTAACTGCGTAAGCCCTCCTTAGGTGGTATGAGGCGTGAGCCTCAAATGGTGAATTATAAACATTTTTCAAATTCCAAATTGGTATGACCAAGTAATGCTAAACATGATAGTCATATAAAAGTGTAAAAAGAAAATTTACCGCACAATTCACTTATTGAGTAATTTAAAAAAGATGTCTTTATCATCACAACTACTACTATTGCTGTTAATAGGATTAATTTATACAATAAATTTTTCCTTCAACATTTTTTAAGTTAAAGTAGTAAAAGTAGTTCTCATTCAAATTGTTACAACTCAAACCTCAGTGTTTTTGAAGAATTAAGCAAATCACCATTACTTTTCTGATCATTGGACGATGTGTAGAGATATTAAGTCTCAATGTGTTTTCACAAAGGCAAAAGCCTCTTATGCTTTGACTAAGGCCTATGTGCTTTGAGGCAAGCCTCAATAGCTGTTTAAAACACTGCTTGTAAGCACTTGCTCCTATTTTTTATATCAAATCATCACTATATTTAATTGTTTTTTTACTTCTTTTTCCAAGTGTAGGATGCCCTTTTTGTTTCTTTATTTTTTAATTGATAACAATTGGTTATTGTTATTTATAGTAAATAGTATTTTAATGAATCAGAACATTACATGTTAACATGAACATTTTGAATCAGTTGTGTTTGAGAAATTTGTTGGACATGCCGAGGTGTGCTTCCACGTTTCATGGTTAATCTTTAACCCACGTTTTCTTCACTGAAAGTGCTAGGAAATCCTTGTGTCTGGACTTCTATTTTCTAGTGGAAGTGACGGTCTTCTCCAATATATTATCAATATCTTTTCGATTTCAGAAACTTTCAATCATTGGGTTTAAGACCTTGTTGCCATATAAACTATATCTTATTTTCCAGTAAAATACCAGTCTTCTAATAATTTAAATTTTATTATTTTACTGAAATGTAATTCAAGTTCGAATTTTCAATTGATATTTTAATTTCCAATTTTTATTCCACTCTATAGTCTCTATGATTTATTAACTTTTGGCCATGCTAATACAGAAGCAACTAATGTCACTCTTGCCACTGCTTCAAAGGATCGAACACTCAGGCTGTGGAAGGTCAATTTGAAAAAGTTCAGGTTTAAAGTTGTACTGATGTAATTGATAATCTAACAAAACAATCTTTCTTGTTTCTATTTGAAGTATTCAAAAGACGATCGAGGTAAAAGCCCTACCAAATTAAGGCCTTTCAAAATATTGAAAGGACATAGATTGTCTGTACAAAGTGTTGCATCACAGAAATCTGGACACCTGGTACAATCTCATTCTTATGGCTCTTTTGTGTAAATCTGTTCAAGTAAAAAGTGAAAGCTGCAGCTATCAACTCCCAAGTTCAGCTTATGTTACTTTGATCTTTTTATTTTGTTATGTAGATCTGTTCAGGTTCTTGGGATCACACAATCAAGTTATGGCGAACGGATGAGCATCAGTCTGAAGGTGATGTCTCCATTAAGAAGAGAAAAAAGAATAACCAGGCTGAAGAATCTCAGTTAGAGGTTAAACTTTGTTTTTGTTCTTTTTTAGTTAATTAATCTACATCATGTTACAAGACTCGGTATTAGTTTACCACTGGAGAACATGTTACTGTGAAGCTCCAATTTCAGGAGGGTTATGGAAAACGCTAGAATATGGTAATAAAAACAAGCAAAAGGAATGGCTCCAGTACTAGTTAAATGTTTGTGTTTGTCGAATGGTTACAGATTGGGTCACTTTCTGACTTGGATTCTCACTTCTTCCCTGTTTTGACTTATCTGAGTTTCCTTAATGGGAATTTCATTAAAAATAACTGTGTTGTTACCAACCTAATTTCTGCATTGTAATTTTGTTCTATAGTGGAGCTTATGTCTAGAGACTCTGGATTAAATTAATGATTAAACATATATCTAACAGGAGGACTCTGTTGCTACACTTGTTGGCCATTCACAATCTGTATCGTCAGTTACATGGCCAAAGCATGAAGAAATTTATTCAGTATCATGGGACCATTCTGTTAGAAGATGGGATGTTGAGACGGGCAATGTTTTGTTTAATCATGTAAGACTCTGAACTCTCTCCTTGTGCAAGTGTTTTGACTTTTTGGAGTTTTTGTTTTAAATGCATGAGGTGGGTGTCCGTAGGAAGTTATGCATTCGCCATACCCATAATTTTTTTTTTTTTTTTGAAATCTACTTTTATTAAAATGTGGTCTGCAAAGCTTGATCTCCTGGAAATACATTAAACATGTATAGAAGTTGTTAGGACATGTTTGGAAGTAGTTTTAAAATAGTTATAAGTTACTTTTTTCACGTTCAAATTCATTTCGAAACATGTCTTTTTTCATTAAAAAGTGAAATCAATATAATGTTTGATCTCACACTTTTACAATTGTTTTTCATCCGATTAAAATTGTTTTTGTATGATTAAAACTATGTTTCGGAGTGATTTGAACATGACAAGTGATTTTAACTGTTTGAAAAAGCTTCGATAGTTTGAAACTGTTAGCAGTAGTGAGGGAGGGATATTTGACAATTGAAAATATCCCCTTTTAGATGATGGAAAAGAGGGAGAGATATTGGATGATGGAAGGAGGGAGGGATATTGGATGATGGAAGGCCTTGATTGTCCTGTCTATGGTGGTAGGGGCAGAATTTTATGGAAATGTGCTTCCCTCTCTTTTCTTTGGTGTTTATGGAATGAAACAAATAGCAGAATTTTTGAAGATAAGTTTGTCTTAGGGCTCCTCAACCTGAAACTCAGAAAACCCCAACAATAGGTAGAAACAGAGGCGGCACTTTGTAATATATATTGATGATCAACTGAAGTCTTACAAAATAGATTCAAACAAGAACAATACAAGGAAAATAAGAAAATAACAACCGGCTCCTTTGAGAAGGCTGAAAACTTCTCCCCTCCAAAGCTACAACAGCTTTTACTAGAAAATACCCTACCATCAGCAATCTCAAAACATTCCATATATATACTCCTTCCACCAGTGGGTCCCTCTAGCTTTTCTCTCTCTCCTTTCTTATTGGCCGTGGCTATTATATGCGCAATTCCCTTTTTACCCTTTCTTTTGTAAGTAGGCATGATAGGAGGTCTAACAGTTTACTTCTTTTAATTCTTTTTGGACGGTCATGAAACACATGGGTTGTGCTCTCTTTCTTCTTGCTTGAAATATACATAGCTGTTTCCTGTCAAAAAAAAAAAAAAAAATCCATTTTATTGTGCATGTTATTGGTTGGTACCTTCCCATTGTGAAGCAGCAGGTGAAGGTCCTTTGGTAATTTATGACAATTTAGCTAAGGTTCCGTTTCTCTGAATGAACTATCTTATCTTTTCATGTTAATTGATCTTTAATGAAAGATGAATCCAATTGGCAGGTATGTGGTAAGGCACTTAACTGCCTCGACATCGGAGGTGAAGGTTCCTCTCTCATTGCTGCCGGTGGCTCAGACCCAACCGTTCGGATATGGGATCCTCGTAAGCCAGGTATATGAGAACTGGAAATGAGCTGCAAAGAAATGTCCCTCTTAAAACACTTCCTGTTTCTAATGCTGTGATTTTTGTATAGGAACTTCAAGTCCTATCTTTCAGTTCTCATCTCATACATCCTGGGTTTCGGCTTGCAAGTGGCACGCCAAATCTTGGTTCCATTTGCTGTCCGCATCGTATGATGGGAAAGTTATGCTGTGGGATCTAAGAACTGCGGTACATTCAAATATTATTCTCTACTCTCTATTATTTGTTATTATGAATTAAATACATTGAATTGTGTTTTTGTTCATCTTACAGTGGCCTTTAGCTATAATTGACTCTCACAAAGATAAGGTACCCATTTAATTCCCCTTCCTCAGGAATGTAGCCTTTGCCATGTACAAACGTTGATGAATATGTTGCAAATTTCAGGTACTATCTGCTGATTGGTGGAAAGATGACAGCATTGTCAGTGGCGGGGCAGACTCTAAACTGTGCATTTCGTCGGGAATTTATGTTTCGTAAGTTCGAAGCTACAGCTATGGTGATTTTAGTGACTATGAAAGGGCTCGTTGATGCTTGCTACAATCCCAATCCTAGCCCTCTGTTGCCTCTTAGTTTTGTCTTTCCAGTTTTGGGTAGAGCTGTATCAAGAGGGAATTAGAAAAGGTAAATTGCATATTTTTAAATAGGCAGAGTGAAACTTGAGAGACTGACTAGGCTTTGTTATTTATAATTCATTCTTTTTTGAGTTTGTTTACCCAATAACTTCTTGTATGATACGATGATACAAATCGAAATGGTTACTAAATAGGATGTTAGTCTTTTCGGTCTTTTCTACGTTATCTTAGATGCATTAATTATTTTATAATTAAAAAATTTAACTAGTTAGAGTTGAACAACTTCAAATGAAAGAAATGAACAAGGGTTTTGTTTAGTGAAATATTACTTAATTTAACTAGTTAATGCTTAATGAACAAGGGTTTAGTGAAATATTTGTTAGAGTTGATGTATTATTGAATTATTACTTAATCAGCATGTGTGAGGCTCTTGGATGTTCTACTTATGCATCATATTCAATTGTCAATTAGCAATATTTAATAAAGTGTAGTTTCTTTTTAATTTGCATTCCGTTTAATAAGTTAATGAAATAATTTACAAAAATGGTTCAGTGAAACACAAAGGATGAACAACTTCAAATGAAAGAAATGAACAAGGGTTTTGTTTTCTCTGTTATTTTCTAATGTCCATTCACCCTCATCCCTGTCTGTGGTTGTTTATCATGATTATTAGGTAACCATCTCAATTGTCTCTAACCTATTGAAATTGATTGTCATTTTGGACCCGTTTGATATCGTTTTCACTTCCTGTTTATTGTTTTTTGTTTCTTCTTTTTTTATAACAGAAAATGTGATTATGTTTGATAACTATTCTTCTTTCATGTTTTTTGAAAAGAAATAGAAACATAAATTTGTTTGATAATCATTTTTTGTTTCTCGTTTCTTGTGTTATTTTTCCTAACATTTTCATTCATTTTTTTAGTTCAAATATAATTTAAGTATGTAAAAATTAAAAAAAAAATTATAGAATTCATTAAAATATGAAAAAATAGTTATAAATCATTATCATTATCAAATACACAACGTTGCAAAATTAATAATTATAATACAATAGTTTTTATTAATAATATGTTGTTAAAATTTGATTTGAAATATTATTTCTCATCCAATTCGTTTATCTTAAACGATGTTGATTCAAATTCAACTCAATTACATTTTTATGTAAATGTCGTGATTGTAAAATATTAAAGATAACCTAACTGAATATCTTAGTAAAAGAATATGTAATGTAAAATTCTAACTAATTTCGAAGGAACTAAAAATAATAAATTTAATTTTAAAATAACACAAGAACATGCATATTGCAAAATTTAAAATTTAGAAAGTATTTAAATAAACATATTAAATATTAAAATTGGGAAGATCAAAATAATATATAAATTTAAATATTGAACAGTTTAAAATTCAAAATTAAATTAAACATGCAAATACAAAAAAAAAAAAGGAAAAAATAAAATAAATTAAGAAATATTAAACATATAAATATGAAAAATTAATAAAAGAGGAAAAAAAAAACACAAAATCACCAAAGTTGGGAATAGAACGCAAGACTTACAACACAAGCTATATCAAGCCTAGTGCAAATCTGAGACTGTCTATGAGATGGTTCGCATACTGAGATTGGTTAACACTGTCACCAATGTTCTTGAACAAATTTTACACTAGGATCATAATGAGTACAAGCTGATTTACAATTAAAGTAATTATATTTCTTTAGAATTTTTCCGACATAACGAGATTGATCTAAAGAAATTCTCTCTTTAAATCAAGTTATTGTTATGCCTAAGATTACATTAGTTTCTACTAAGTTTTTCATATCAAAGTTTGCACTCAACATAGATTTCACATCATTTATAACATGTAAGTTAGATCCAAAGATTAACATAACATCTACGATATAAGCATATAATAGTGCAAAGACTATTTACAAACTTATAGTAGATGCATTTGTCACTCTCATTAACTTTGAATACTTTAGAAATGATTATGTTATCAATTTTTTGCGTGTCATTGCTTAAGAGCTTGTTTAAGGCGATAAAGAGATTTATCTAATTTGCATACTTTGTGCTCTTGACCATGAGCTATAAAGTCTTCAAGTTGTTTCAATCATATCTCTTCTTCAAGTTCACCATTTAAAAATGCAGTCATCCATTTGATGTACTAAAAGGCTGTTTAGGATTGTGATTAAAATAAACACTCAGATTGAGGTGATTCAGTCATTAGGGAGAGTGTGTCAAAGAAGTTTATGTTTTCTATTTGTCTAAAACCCTTAACTACAAGTCTGATTTTGTACTTGTTTATTGTTCTATCATGTTTGAGTTTCTTCCTTATAACCCATTTGCAATCTATTGCTTTACAGCCAGGGGTTGGTCTACCAAATGCCAAGACCTATTTGACTCAAGAGATTCCATTTCTATCATTAATTGTTTCTTGCCATTAGTTGGCATCTACTATCCGACTTCTTTTAGATTTTTCGAATCTTCTTCTACATTGCAGGTTTCAAAGTTATCTCCAAAGTCTTTGATTGTAAGAGTTCTCTTGCTTCTTATAGGCTCTAGATCTGCTTCCTCATTCGAATTTTGATTTCTAACTAAAGGTAGATTACTGAAGAGAAAATGCTCCAGTGAGAAGAATCTCATTGTGTCATCTCGATATAAAGGTCTCACTCACTACAAATAACACATAAAAACTTCAGACCAAACAACCAAACAAACCATCCAAAAGGATGCACAGTAACACCATGGACGCAAAGATTTCACTCCTACCAAATGCAATGACTAACAACACATCAAACGACTCTCTAAGCCTTACGTCTCAACTGATTACTAGCTCTAAGGTGAGAAAGTCAAATAAGCTTTATATATGAATGAGTAATCCTATAGAAACACAAACCCCAACGTGAGAATGTCCCCCATACATGCATTGCATGAGACTTATAATCATAATATCTAATGGATTCACTCATAACAATTTAAAAGTTTAATTGACATAATTATAATTACCCGATGTTATTTTATTAATTGACAGACTTATACAATTATAAAACTCACACACAGTTCTTTAAAGTATAAATTGATTCTAATTTAAGGTTTGAATTGATACAAATATGAGTTTAAAATTTTCAATCAATACCATTTGTCATTTATGTTATAAAATAAAGAACACTATGAACAATAACAATGAAGCAAAATAAAAGAAAAAAATAGAGAAGAGAGAAAGTAAAGAATAACAATTGAACTTGTGTATCTTACAAAGACATCATACACCACTATTTATAGGACATGGAATGGTGCATGTTACAACATGTAATTCAATGGGAGGCTATTGAAATTTGGGTAACATACGTAGGTTATGAATATCTATACTAAATATGCATTTATAATATATTATTACATTATTTATAATACTCCTCCTTAGATATCCATATTATATAAAATAATTGCATTGTTAAAATCTTACTAAGAAAAAACCTAATGGAAAGAAAGAGAATAGATTATTTTATATATTTTAATAACTGTCTAATTAAAAACGTGCTAGGAAAACCCAAGGGGACAAACCATAGTCAGGGGAAAAAGAGCATAGTATTTCTACCCGCTCTCATGATTATATCACTTGAGTTCTCTGAGTCGTTGCATATTTTATATATTGGTGTTGGTAATGACTTTGTAAAAAGTCCATCAAGTTGTCTTTTAAAGAAATTTGTTGAACATTAATGTCGTCATTTGATGTTTTATTTATTGTCTTTATATAAGAATATTATTAGTTAGTCTCGTACATCATCAAGATTTCAACATGATTTAAAGTAGTTGTTATGATCTGTTACATTATCTTTTGTTCAAGTATAAATTCGTTTAAAAATTCAAGGACAAACGGTGAAGCAAGGTCGTTAGTAGTGTGATTTTTGGTGCTGCAAACTGCTTATTGATATTATTATTTGGTAAGAATGAAAACGTATATAGCTCAACAAAACCAAATAGTGGCAACGGGTAGAGATTTTCCCTACCCACAAAACCAACCAAGAAAAGCTTTCCAATTGTTAATAATCATGAAAGGCTGTAACTACACAACAAAAATACTTATTTTCAAACACCAGCTAATCCTTTTCCTCCAAAGGTCTGATAGAAGGGATTTCGTAGCACATGGATTAAAATAATATATAAATATACTTGCTCCCTCATGGATTGTAGATAATAGATATATGCATGTTCTGTTCGTGTAGAATCCTATATTCTACTACTTGCAACCTTAGTGCATGTATATTTAAGGGGCTATGTACTGATCTCACTTTTCATCATCAAATAAGTGAATATATCAGTAGATATTGCTGCCTTTCTTCCTTTCTTTGTACTGCAGTATGCAACAGTGTAACTTCTCTTTTTTTGGTGAATGTAAAAATCTAAATCTCTGATACTCATGTAGGAACAGCTGTTCAACACCTGGTCACGTAACAACGCCTAAAAGGTCTTAGAATTCAAGTAGGCATTATACCTCAGGTGGTAGCATCCATTCTATTTTAGAATTGTTTTCCTTCTTAGCTAGGATGGCAGCAAGTCAAGTCTCACCCTTTTATAAGATGTTCTTAGGATTTAGACAAGTCATTATTCTATGTGTTAGTAATGTTATTTATTTCATCTCCTAGCTTTTGCGTGGCATGATAAGAAGGGCACTTGAAGAGTGAATCCATATTCTTCTCTGACTTGAATGGTTGTTTTATTTTTGGAAAATAATTGGGAGTGTCAATAAGTGTTCAGGCCATGGTTGGTAACAATCTACTTAGGTTTCAATACCTTAAGAATATCCATGATGACTAGATGTAGTGGTGGCAAATAATTTTCATGTAAGAATAGTCAGAAATACATTGCAAACTAGCTCATACACTTGCAGAAATATATATAAGGAAAAAAATAGGAGTGCCAATTTAAGTTTATGTGGAAACGTTCATGTTGATGAACAGTTAAGAAATCTCATTTTGGTATTCAATTCATATTCGTTAACAGAGTTTGTTACTTTCAGGAATTGTTATGGATGGAGGTGTTTCTTCTAAAACCCTACTTTTTTTCTTTCTCTTCTTCCATGAGTGAGAGATGGAGGGTTTAGAGGAGAGAGAGTGAGGCTAGAAGAGAGAGAGAGAGAGAAAGGGAGAGAAAAAAAATAATGGTGGGCGGATAAAATGTGAGAGAGAATAAGATGATTAAGAAAGGAAGCCCTAGTTTTCTTTTTAAACATTTGGTGCAGGTAAATCAGAAATCCAGGGTTTTGTTGGATCTCATTTTATGACCAAACTGACTCAAACCTAACCGACCAAATTCAGTTCGGTCCACCTATTGGGTTTGGGTTTTTACACCCCTAGTTCAAACATTTTTGAACTCCTGCTTATCTATTCTTGTTTCAGTCTTTTAGCTTAAATATACTTATTCATCAAGTATTCATCTCTAGTTATACTCTCTGTTACATTGATTGGATTTTCTAAATTGAATTTAAATTACTTCTAATCTCGTGGGATTTGATCCTTGAAATAACTCCAAGGTTTATTACTTTATTGATGGTGTATATTTGCACTTAAGACCATTATATTATCTATACCTTTAATCATCCATACACATCCGATGGATCTAGTTTTTGAATTTTTGGCACTATTGTTAGAGATCAATAAAACTTTTGTCAATGCTACTCAATGCGATCATGTTTACTCTATATCTTAAGGAATAATCTAACTTTTTGGTTGTCTTTTTCCAAGAGAAAGTGCATCAGAAGAAGGCAAAGAGCCAGATCTTGAGATAAAAAGGAGTACCTTTCGTGGTAGAAGGCAAGAACAAAGGCAAAAGCGTTGGGAGCAGCAAGAGTTGAGCGTACAAGCGAAATTTGAGGAAGCCGCTTTTATTAAGCAATTTTCAATGAATCAGCTTGTAGACGATCCCAAAAACCTCAACCACATTGGCCAAATGAGCGCCCACAAAATTTCATCTTTATAGTAGAAAATAGGTATAAAGCTAGCTATTATAGATTATATAGCTCCTAGATTTCGGACCATTGACACTGATATCCTTGGCCCATATTGAAGCTCCAACATTTGAGATGACGCCCTTTATGTTCTAAATGCAAAATTCGTCGGGCTACCACATGAAGACCCACATAAAAATCTTAAACTTTTATGAGAATACATGGTTCATTTAAAGTAAGCAGAGTGGCACTAAGGAAGCTTTGCAACTCATAAAATCGTTCCCTTATTATTTGCACGAGTATGCGCGCACACACACATGGAGTCCAAGATAATGATAGGCTCGCATTTATAAATAAATCATAAATTCTCTTCTATGGAGTTAATACTACAATATCTTTTGCTTACCCGCAAAGAGTTATTACCGTTCAATTTGAGCCCCGACCTCTTACTAGAATTTCACACTAATAACCTGTATAACCCTGCATGTAGGATACTAAAAGCCAAAAGAACACACTGAAATCCATATTCTCACATTTATAATTCCAGATGGCGAGCACACTCGAATTCTGCATGGGCATGACCAACAGGAAACACCAGCATAGCTCCAAGGTAAACAACAAACTCCGCCAGGGTTTCTCACCGTATTGTGTCAAATAGCTAAGAGCACATCCATCAAAACCACAAACCCAACACTGAGAATCCGACATTGGAAGAATCGAGAGGACTCACACTCCTTGTAAGATAGAACCACATAAAGTCAAACACGTATTTTTTTATTCCTAGTTTTGATTACAAAGGTTACTTGGTGGTGGAAATAGTTGGTTTTGTACTGACAATGGAGATGACTGAGTGTAGTGAACATTGAGGACGATAACATTAGAAGAACTAAGTCATACATAGCATCAGAGTCATCGACATATAATTACTTTAATTGGCCTGTTTGATATATTAGTTATCCAACATTTATCATTGAATTACTAAAATGGGTATTTATACATCAGCAACAAAGACAGAAAGTTAGTAACCACGACAGTAACTAACTGATTGTTAACTATATAATAACATTTCACTAATTAATCAACTTATAACAACAGCTTACGCCACCGAGTTTAGGCTATCCAAAACCAAAATGGTATTTTAACCTAATAAATGTATATTAATCCATTTACTATTTATAATTAATCGTAAAAGCATATTTTCTAAATTAATAAATTAAAAAAAGAATAGATGAAAATGTCGACAAGTATTTTTTCCAGCATCCTCACTTTAGTGTGTGTGTGTGTGTGTATATATATATATAATAAACATTATTCATATTAAATCAAAATCAATTCTTTTATGAAATAAATCAATATAATAAAATGATGATACAAACAAATGTGATTTATTACAACAATCAATGTGTTTCTTAACATGAATAGACTATTAACTATGGTTGAAATAGTTTGAGAATTATAAAACAGCTAATCCCCTTTTTCTTTGATAAACTTGTAGCTCTCCATATTTTTTTCTACCTCGAAAGAGGGCAAAAAATATCTTCGTCCTCGAAATTTGTACTAACGAGATAATACTTTTGGTATTCGTCAACCTTAAGCAAATGGGGGTCTTTTGACTTAACTAAGACGGAGGAATATATACGCTTGTTCGTAACATCTTCCTATTCGACTTAAACAAAAGTTGAGGTATGCGTTGTGGAGGCATGAAATAATTAGACTCCAATCTCTTACTAAAAACGTGGGGCAAGGGGTGTAATGACTCCGATGTCACAAAATTTGGGGCAGAGAAAAAAAAAAGTTATTTTTTGGTTTTATTATAAAAAAATAGGGTCTTCCTTCCACCTTTAAAATGGGGAATGAAGCACATGGAAGTGGAGGCGATGAGTTAGATGTCGTGTGACTTCGTTCAGACGGAGAAATATGTACATCTTTTGAATGTGTGATGACGTTGATACTTGATTTTGTTTTTAAAATTGGAAGATCCTCTTTGCCAACATCGACTATGACAACATTCTTAGTATGGGTTTGGTAGATCATGGGATTGCGAAACCCTAGAAGTATCATAGCACATGCTACGAGAAACACTTTGAAAGACATCATTTTTATGATATTTACCATCTTCTAATAATTTTCATTGCTTCCTTTATATAATTAACTTTTCAAATTACAGATAATTATTTAATTAGAAATTTGTTTCATAAAAAGATTTTATTTTGAAAAATAAAATTACAAAGCAAATTAAAGCTAGAGCAGTTTCAAAACGACGGTTGACATAGAAATGTGTTGGAATATTTTGGTCGAAAATAAGAACATAATACAGTAAGGTAGTGACTTGAAATTGGGTGGCAATTGTCCCAATTTTTGTTCTAGGTCACATTCACGCTAAAGTAATTAACAATTTAATTTTCTATCAGAAAGTAGTTTCAAAACGTACTATTTCAACTTTTGAAAGAACATAATATATCTGAAACAAATCAAGGTTCGTAAATACCTTTTTATAATTTAATCAATTTATTTACTCGAAAACGAGATAATGAATAAACTAACCAAAGTTCAACAAACATCCTAAGAATTTTGAAGTCACCAACTTCAAGAGACAACACTAACAAAAAAAAAAAAAAAAAAAAAATCAAACACTTCCAATGCAAAATATGGAAACTAAATACATTCAAAACCTCACAATTTAAGAAACCAAACTTGCAACATGAACCCTCTACTAATCATAAATCACAAACTTGCCCAAAACATATTTGCTCCGGATCTTATTTGGAAAAGGAAAAAACCCCCTCAACACTCTCACTAGCAAAGCCAACAATCGGAGTGCTCCTCCTATCCAAGCAGTTTGAGAGTGTTGTTGATCATCGGAACAAACGGGCCGATGGCGGCGGAGGAGAAGTATGGTCGGAATTTCTATCGCTGGGTGCAGAGGGAGGAATAGGAATGTTTTTGGGATACATTCCAAAATGGAACCGCCGGAATTCCTTCATTTCAACTTTTCCCGCCGCTGTTTGGCCGGCGAGAAAATGAAAGCTGAGAAGAAGAATTAGGGCAAAGGCTCCTCCCATTAACAATCTCCAATTAACCCACCCCATTTCTCTCTTACTCTTTTTCTCTATTATCTATATATATATATATATATATATATATAAAAGTTCATATACTTTTAACACTAGTTGTCAAAACGAGCGTAGCTCAAAATGTCATTAAATATGTATATCATCAACCTCAAGGTTCAAAACTTGATCACTCCAACCCACAAAATTAAAATAGTATTGTTTTTAAATATATCAAAATCAAAATATTTATAAATATAATAAAATATCATTACGCTGATAAATTATTATCATTGATAGATGCTAATAGACTTGTAAAATTTTATTATATTTGTAAATATTTTCAACAAATTTATCATCTAAAATACAATTAGTATAAATGAGTTTATTGGACGGTTTCGTTTTGCCCACTTGTTTTGTTTAGAATGCGTGAATTTTGCTCTCCCTGTGTATTACAATTGTTACTTAGGGAAGGATTTAGGATATTACCATTTTTGCTTCTCTTTCTCTCTCTCTCTCTCTCTCTCACATTTCTAATGTGAGATTAAAGGAATTTTCATACCATTTTTTAACAAGAAACAGGTAAAACGAAAAATCAGTAGTTGCACCCGTACATCTCAATTAAGTTCTCATATTCGTAGCGCCTTCATCATACCTGCAAAGTCACTTCCATTGATTCAAAAAAAGTGCACATAATGTCAAGTATATACAACGAGCAAGAGATGAGATTGAACGACAAGAAGAAAATGGAAAAGCAGACTAAAGAAAGGTCTTCCAATTTAGTACACCATAGGGCACCCAAATTAACGGTATCCTCCGAGAGGCAACTAAGCATTGTTTCCACGTTATGAAAAGTTTCATTGTTTTGTTCCAACCAAATGCACCATAAACTAGCTCCGACTATAAGTTATATACCAAATTTTAATTTGAATGTTTTTAAATATAGTACAATAAAATAAAATATTTATAAATATAGCAAAATTTTACTTTTTATCAACCATATATATTACAACTCTACATTTTTGTCATTACATTGAATATTTGAATCCCCAAGTTTCTCATAATTTGGAAAAGCAAAACTTCCTATTTGTCTGTATGTTTCATGATTTTCACGATTTTGTATTCCCAACAAATGAGTTAAGCTGTGTTTTGTTTTCTAATTAATTTTGCTTTTTGTTTCCACCCCTTCATTCTTAGCTTCTCATAATTAATTTATTAGGGTCTAATTGGTAGGGAAATTTGGATTTTTTTTTTTATATATTTTCAATTTTTGATGAGTTTGATAGAATATTATCTCTCAATGCTATTTTTTAAATTTGTTTTTTGAATTTTGTGATTTAATTAGGACAAATTCCTATTGAATCGATATCTCATAATTTTGATTTAGTTACTTAAACGTGACGAACTTTTTGAATAATTTTTTCTCACTCTCGAATTCTCTTCGTTCCTTCCATTTCACTTATGGTGTGTGAAAGTATATATGTGATTCATGTATTAGGGTTATTATTTACGGTATGTTTGATAATGATTTCGTTAGCCAAATTTTTTTATTGTTTTTAGTTTTTAAAATTTTGCTTGATTTTGAAAAACTTCTAGAGATAAATAACGAAACAAAGAGAGAAAAAAAACAATATAAAAAATCAAATGATTATTTGTTTTTCTAATACAACAATCAAATGGTTATCAAACGAAATGTTTTATAATTAAAATTAAAACCATACCACTCCGATGAATGACTGAAGTTGAAGCACTAGCTTCTAAACAAAGGCAACATATGAGTATGTCACATCCGAATTTAACGTATGTGAGTTGCTATAAAGAAGTGCACCAAGGAGTCCACCATGTCAGTCAATATATGATGGGAAAAGACATTAGCCTCAAAGTCATCTTTTTTTTTTAGATTTTTTTTTTTTTTTTCATTTCGAAATTCACCTGCATGCATAGTAGCGAATAAATCTTGAAAATGGGGTATTTGTTAAAAATGGGGCAAGTCAAAAATGTGTATGGCTAAGATCAATAACTCAAACACATCATGAAACATGTGGCTTGTCTTCTAGTAAAAATTTTTCAACGATACTATACGAAACAACATGGCATGTATAGTTCAAATCAAAGGAGGTTATATTAAAGGCGGTAGAACAAAGCATATTTCACCAAAGCTTTTCTACACTCATGACCTTAAAGAAAATGACGACATCACAGTACAACAAATTTGTTCAAAGGATAACCTGCAAACTTTTTTACAAAATCATTACCACTGCAACCTTTAAAAAGTTGGTGTACAACATTAAAATGCGACGCTCAGAGATCTCACATGATGTTTCCATGAAGGGGAGTAAATTGTATTTTTGCAAGTGTATAAATTATATGGAATATGTACTCTTTTTCCTTCACTAGAATTTTTTTTCATTGGGATTTTTTCCTAGTAAGGTCTTAACGAGGCATATTTCATATAAGTAATGAGCATCTAAGGGGGAATATTATAAATATTATTAAAATATATGTTCCATTATGCTTAGTGTCCAAAACCATGTGGCATTTTTCAATTGTCACATAAGTTGACCATGTATCATTCATCTATCTACAAATGGTGGCATTTGATGGGCTTTGTAAGACACACATATTGGTTGAAATTTCAAATAAACTAGAGATAGTGGAAGTTTTTGGAGAATTTTATATTTTCTTAATTTATTATTTATTTTAATATTATATTTTTCGATATCCATATTCCCCGATGTACCTCATTTTTACAAAAATATTATATTTATCGGTATCACTCGAAAATAAATATTTGAAACCATCTCAACCAAAAGAAAAGGAATGTGTAGAAAATTTTTGTGTTATGAGGCAATTGTGAGGGCATTACTGGAAAAATATTTGAAAATATACAAATCAAGCTGACGTCACTTTATGTTATAAATCAAAAGTTTTATTATGTTGCCATTTTTCAGTTTTGATGAAAATTTCTTGCTATAACGCTACAAATTCCCTTATATGAACAAGTACTAAAGAAATTCCGAGTGGAGTTTGCAACAATACCTAGATGAATCTAGAGATGAAATCACTCTACGAGCGGCGAAAATGAGTACTAGCCGTGTAGAGTACAGAGAAAGAGATCTAAAATGTTGGAAAAATGTGTTATAATATTTAAATTTGAGAAGCAAAATTATAGTTGAAGTGTAACCAACCATGTTATTAGGGATATTTTGGAATTATTGAAAGAGGAGAGCATGTGCAGAGAGGGTATTTGCCATAAATCTAAATGATTTTAGTTTTTGACGTTCCTCCAAAACAAACATCGAACTTTTCTATTTCGTCCAATTTCCCAAAAAGATGAGGAGTATGGTTTCTAGAGAGTGCAATTAAAACTAAAATGTGGGCTTGCCCACACATATTGCTTAACCTTTTTGCTAACACATTATTTTGTTATGCGTCGAAACATTTGGTCAAATTTCGGTTGAACACCTCAAAGGAGACTATTCGTGTAAATTTTGCTAGTTCCTTCGTACGTTTTCTTCTTTTGATGTATTCAACGTTCTCACTCACCTAATGTGAACATATACAAAAGATAGGTGCTATGTATATAGAATATGGATTGAGGAACAATGAAATGTGCATAATATATATATATATATACATTATTTGCCTTGAACCTCCTCCCAACAAGGAAAAAAAAAAAAGAAGCTGAGCAAGTTCTATGACCAACCCTATAATACAAGGAGACAGATTAGTCTCCATGGATAAAAATACAATATGGTAAGGAAATAATCAAAGATGGTTGAAACCTTTCATGTGGCAAAGTTTGTCATCAATCAGATCCCTCATAATATGGGACTTCGTCTCATTGATGGCATCATCAACAAACTTTTGCCTTTCTACTCTTTGTACAAACCTCATCATCAAACCAGCACCTCCCTCGAGTAATTGTTTATTTTCTCGGCATGTTCGGTTGACACATAGATTGCATCTCGTAGAGTGCTGTGATTTCGCCCATAGACTGCGTAAACGATCACTCCAATCATTAGCCATACCGACACCCGAGCCCATGTACCAACTCTGAAAATTTGAGAAATGGATCATCGTTTAGAAACAACGAAAATGAACATGGTTTGACATGACGTTTAGGTTAATGTTCTTAAATCACCAATTCAACCCAAAAGCTTAAGCTGATGGAGAAAAGAATGAAAGAAACATCAAAAGGGCCAGTGCAGATGTTAATATACGAATGGAGCCTAAAATGAAACGTTTGTTACCCAAGATTGATGAGCAAGTAGGCGTTGATGAGAATACACACAATTGGAAGCAGAGGAACAAATGGGCAGATGAAACCTGAGAAAAAAGCAAAAGAAAATGTAAAAAATCAGTATCTTTATTGTTCATCTATACACTTATATCTCGTGTTACGTTATTGGCGTGCCCGAAAAAGCATGAGCGCTGGGACTCGGGAGGGGGGGGAGGGGTTCTAACTTGACAATCAGATAAAAGGCAAACTATGTTCATAACCAGAGGACTAATACAGAAAAATATATAGGCATTGTTCTATCTTTCCTTAGACTTAAAAGGTGCCAGCATCCAAGAACTAGTCGAATAACATTCCAAATTAATATGAGGTAATGGAGAAAAGATGTGAAGAGAGAATATTTGATTTTTGTTGTTGTGTGGATATAATAATTATTGGGAAGAGTAAATTTTAAAAATATATATAGTTATATATATATTTGTTATTTGGAAAAGAAAAGTAAATAATAATAAGTTATTATTATTATTTAATATTTATTTATACAAAGGATATTAGGTTTATGGGGAAGCGTGAAAGTTAAGTAACTTAAAAAAATTAATAATAATAAGTTTCTCTCCTCTTCTTCTTCACGTTTGACATCCGCCGCCCCCTCCCTTAGGTGGAATTCAAGAGAATTTGTAAGTTTAAAATAAAATCGAACTATCAACCGTCTTATTGTTGATAGTTGGTTTTTATTTTAAACTTACAAATTATTTTAAATTTACTCACCTTTTCTATGTTTAAATTATTTTTTATTTATTTAAACATTTGACTTTCACCTTAGGTTTAGTCTATAATTATTTCTTTAATAAAATGGTCTAGAGTTTGCATGATTCTAAGTTTTGAAACTTTATTTTATTTAAGTAATGACCTCAGCTTGAGTTGAAAAGTTGAGTTGTTACATTAACAATAGCAAAGTCGTTCGGTTAGCAGCAGTTGCATCCTAGCTAAGCAATTGTATTAAGGCTGGGTAGTCCAAGGAGGATTTTTTTTCGAGCTAGTTAGTTCCCAAACTTGCATATGAAGCTAATGCAGACTTGCAACGCGATGTGTGATACTAAGCCGATCCCTATTTGGCTAAAAAAAAGTGAAAAGCTAAATACTTGAATAGGATACAAGAGAAAGGGAGTCCTGTTCTCACCTCCTGTGTGTCCAAAGCTGTGCCTTGCATCATCTTGCTCTATGCAGGACAGCACAACTAAAGCAGATAAAAGAAGCAAAACGCCGGTTCCACTAACTGAATATCGCACATAGCTGATGGAAACATCAAACAACATTGAGAAAAAATAAGTACAAGCGGAACGAGACACACTAAAATATACATAATCACACCAGTTCATCCACTAAAAAAAGCATGTCAAGAACTTGGATCTTAAAAGCCTCCTTATTTTTTAGAGAACTTCTTGCTCTTCCTTACCCACAAGGGTTTCAAAATCTTTTAGCATGGAACTTGCATTGTTGATTTGTTTTGATGGATTAAGAGATTAATATTCTAGTTATGGATCTTTATGATAAATCATAATAAGTTGCAATAACAACCAACCTTGGGAGGCGCAGATTTGTAGCAGCGTAGGTAAGTAGTAGTGCCCCAACACATGTGAACAAGATGGTCCATCCAGCAATTTTTCGTCGATTCTTGTCATTCAGACTGTCTGCAACAATTAAACATAAGGGAAAATAAGAACACAACAGATTTTGAAAAAGCTTTTGTGTGAGTAAAAACATTAGTAACTCTACAGTCTTCAACAAATCTTTTATAAAAGCGGATAACCATATTTTAGTGCAATATTCTTTTGGAGCTTAAGCACATGGAACCAAAAGAAAAGAAAGACATTCATGCTGTTACATCCCTCCCGTTTTCCTTAAAATGGGAAAAAAAATTCTAAAAAAATGTTTCAAAATTATGAGCCTCAAGCCCAGGTGAGACAAGCTGCTGCTTATGATACTGGCACCAACAAACAACCTCATTGTAACAGACCAGATACTAAAGTAAGAGCAGTCATGAAACTTACAGCCACGTCGAGCGAGATAGCCACCGATTATGGGGATGTCAACTGATGAATCCACTTTGGTAAGCAAGGGTCTAGCACTGTCCTTTGTAGAATTGATCTCGGTATCTTGTCCATCAAAATCATCAGCGCTTGTACGAATTGGTAGGGACAGTGGATCAAATGACTCATGAAGAGATGATGACAATGGCACCTCATTGGGTGGAATATATCTGAGAATCAACACCGATACAGCCACTGTGGTAAATGCAAGAAGAGTACCAACACTAACCTGCACAAGGTAAAAATCTTCTTCACCAACTCTCCCATATAATCAAAACTATAAATAAAATCAATAGCTCAAGCTCAAGTAGTTTTATTCTTCCACAATCCAAATAGCAATTTATTTTTTTGATAAGAAACATATATATATATATATATATATATATATATATATATAATGAAGAAGCCAAAAGTAACAACTTAAAGGCAAGGGCCAAGATGGCCCTTCCAAGGACAATCCAAAGAGCAATTTAGAAATTCAAAGAACTACGAATACTCCATTGCAAATTCAGAATCAAGACTTTGACTTCCATTGCATGATACGTGTTCTTCATCTTAATAACCATACTATGAAATGAAAACACATTAACGAGAGTAAGAATCTCAAAATGTACAGCAAGATGCAAGTGTAATATACAGAGACAATAGGAAAAGAGCGGAACATTTTCGAAATCAGTGAGACAACCCAGTGAGCTGAAATTTTCAGAATTTATTTGTAAGATTCTTTTAATAACAAACATTTTTGTGCCGATTTAACATAGATAAAGTTTAAAACAAAACATCTTCAACCTTTATCATCAATTCCATAGAACATGAGAAAAAGTAGATCGAGTAGCCTTACCATCCCTGCTAACGATGAAACATCCATGAAAAAGGCCAAGCTTGCAGCACCAATACCACTTACTATGGTGCTCTTGACAGGAACTTGAGTTTTTTTATTAACGTCAGCGAAAAAAGAAGGCAGCAACCCATCTCTCGACATTGCCATCAAGATTCGTGGCTGGAAAGTGAAGCACATGGGTTAAAAATAGAATTCATGTACAAGAATATGCAAGATGTTAGACGGAAAAGGAGTGGTAAGAAAGAATGGGTTTTTTTTCTGTGTAAGAAAAGAAGGATTCATATCTACCAAAAATGCAATGCAACATCCAATACGGTTAATCAACAATAAACCATATTCTACAATGAGCAATGATCCCAGAGATAGAAAGGCAAATAATAGTTCCAAAATTCAAAATATATTTTCTTCTTTTCATGATGAGGGGTTCCTATTCCTTGTGTTATAATCACTAGGTGTAAAAGGTAATATACTTGAATAACCAGTGTTTTTTTTTTTTGGTGGAAAAAAAAATGTTAAGAGACCCCTCAAAGACTTCATACAAATAAAAACCTGAGGTAGAAGAGAACCCAGCAATGTTGAGCACAGTGCAGTAACAGCTCCGGCACTCACCACATAACTGAAGCAGAAAGATTACATCGTCAGCTGATACAATCCACTTGATTTATCACAAAGACTAACGACAACATAAAACTAGTGCCATCCCCTTCATAACTCAAAATTTAAAGCATACAAGTACACACTTACGCTGCCCATTGCATCCCATGCTCAGCAAATGCAGAGGAGATGGGGGTATCAGGATCCATCTCATAATAAGGCACCAGACCAACAATCACAATTGAGACCATCATATATAGTGCACAGCAAAGAGATAATGAAAGTCCAATACCCAGTGGCAAATCTCGTTGAGGATTTTTCACCTATTGAAAACACTCATAGTAAGTCGAGGATTCCACAAATTATGCAAGCCAAAAAGACTACACCATTCACAAGTTAGTGCTCTGTTGCATATTTGCTGATGAAGATTAATGTATGCTTGAACGAAATTAGTTGTTTGAACATAAAATGAACGTATATCCTTTCCATGTTCAATTCCAAATATGTTGTTGGTTTAAACTTATTAACTTAATCTTTTTTTTTTTTTTTTGGGTGTGGATTAAAGGAGTAAATAAAGAGGGAAACAAGAATAGCAAAGAACTTGTTCTATAAGAAGATCTACGACTGACTTCAGAAAACAGTCAGGAATTTTGCATTTTCTAAAGACTACCTTTATGTTTTAAGAAGTTTTGTGATAACAGATGCTGGCATAAGATTTTACCTCTTCAGCAGTGCTCGCAACAGCATCAAAACCAATATAAGCGAAGAAGACGGTAGCAGAGCCAGCAAGCATCCCATCTACTCCATAGGGAAAATACCTGTTATATTGCAAAGTTGACGTTTATAAATGTACATCAGAAATCGCAGAATTAATTTACAGAGAAGCATAACACAGAGTGAAATTTTGGGGTACCCTGTAGGAAGTTCATATCCAACCCATCCAGTCTTGAAACCGATATAAGAGCCAGCTATAATGACAAATATCATTGCACATATATTTGCTCCTGTCACAACAGCTTGTGCTGCAATACTCTGCAAGAAGATTACACAAATTAATAACAAAAGGAATTAACACATGTGATTTAGAAATCATTCTTTCACAAATTACTGGTATACCTCCTTGATTCCTATACATAAAAGAACAGTGACAATCAAAACTAAGATTGCTGCACATGGATCAACAACAATATCAAGTCCAGGTAGAGTTTGCCGAGCTAGAAAGGAAGGCAAACGATCATTGCCACCAAACAATAAGGCCTGAAAAGATGCAAAGGTAACATAAGAACTACTAAGGCATCAGAGTTCAAGAGTTTTCTCAAAATCATGCACTAAAACATGGCATAACCAAGAAAACCAGAGTCATTTCTGTTCAATTAAATAATCGTGTGACAAGTTGAAAGGAATTCACAGTACCAAATTTGGGGATATTCCACGCGCAACAGCTGAGCCACCAAGTGTATATTCCAGTATCAACGCCCAACCAATCAACCAAGCAACTCTGAAAGAATAGCAATGAAAATCACCAATCAGTAGGTGAATCATGATGTGAAGATGAACTACATAATCATATGATAAAACCCTCAGAACTACATCAATAGGTACCAGTCTCATTGCAAACAAGTTTCCTAGATGGGAAAGTGAAATTCAAAACCAGCTGTTTGCCATCTTTGCCAAGAAAATCTTATAAACAATACACATCCAAGTGAAAAAATGAAAACCAAATTGATAATTGTTCCCATAGTGGTACATAATACTTTTTCGGCTTTAAGGTCCCAATCGAGCAGTAAACTTACAATCCAGAATGAAGACTTAAACACTAAACATCATAAACTTCAAAGTAAAGTCAAACAAAATTACCCTTCTCCAACACATATGTATGAGTAGTGATAAGCACTTCCAGCTGATGGACAACGACTTGCGAGCTCCGCATAGCAAAATGCAGAAAGCGCTGCAGCTATTCCAGCAATCAGGAAGGAGATGGCAAGGGCTGGTCCTGAATGTTCTCTGGCAACAGTTCCAACAAGAATATACACTCCAGCTCCAATAGTAGCACCAACTCCTACACAAGAGAAAATAAACTTCCATGGTGAATTACATATTCAAAAAAGAAGGCAAACATACTTGAGATCGGCATATGAACAGCTGAACTGCCAGAAGATTAATATCCATCAGAAACTATCTTGATCTTATACTTCATCAAGACAACAAACAGTATAAGAAACTAATTCCAAAAACTAGTACTACCAAGTTGCTGAGATTCTATTACCTACAAGGAAAGAGCAAAGCATCAAAACATCTTTAAGAAAATCAAAAACTCAGACCCAACAAAAACGTCTAGGATTTAAAGGACATGACTTCTAAAATCAAAACAAATTAAAAAAAAAAAAAAAAAAAAAAAAGGAAAACGACCATGAATTACAACATGGGTACCTATTGAAATAAGGTGAGAAATCGATAACTCTCTGGCTAATTGATGATGCCCTGATGAAGAAGATGATGAAGAATTGGCAGAATCAACCTGTTTCCTCCTTACTAATGCTTTGAAACCAACCCTTGAACTCTGTCCATCCCTTCCACTCTCCTCTCCAGAACAACCCAAGAAACCCATCAAGAAAATCCCCTGTTTTCTCCTTTTTTTCCCCCTTCAACTTAAGATTACAATAATTATCCACGAAAATGGCCAAACAAGAGCCAATAATTCAATACATATATTGAAAAATACGCTAAACCCAGATGGAAAAATCTACCCGCATTCCCAAATCAAGGAAAATCGAACCCCCAAGAAGAAATTTTGGAGCGATTCTTCTTGGATTAAAATGGGGAGCGGGTAGTTTCCAAAAGAAAAGAAAAAAACGTGACCCCTTCTCTTCTCTCGTATATGGGTGTCCAAAATTGAAAGAAAAAAATGTGAAAGTGTGAATTTATCAAAGAAGGAGAAGCCTTTCCTTGTATGGCAGCAGCTGGAAGGAAATGGGGCTCAAATTGCTCGGATTTTGAATCGTATATAAGAAAAAGAAATGAAATAGATTGAAGAATGTTGCGTGTGGAGGCCCTCACTCCAATGCTGCCGACCCATTGGACAAATCTGCTGCCCGCTACCCGCGGGTAGACGGGGCAGAGATTTGTGAAGAAGAAGATTGTGGATGAGGGAATCCAACAAGCTTCTTCCCAAGAATGGCGGGTCGGCTGCCCGCCCTTTTTTCCCCTGTTTTCTTCCTTAGGTTAATGCTATGAAAATTCCCATGATTCCCAACCCTCCTCCTTGTTAAACCATGGTTGGACAAATAATAGAGTTATATTCATATTGACGACATAAATGTCATATAGAAGTATAGGTTTGAGAATTCGAGTTTCCTTTAACTTTATATTATTTATATGATATATATAAAAAAATCTAAAATATTATAAATAATAGCAGTTTGTACAGCAATAAAATTATCTTTTAGTCCTAAGCTCTTACATTTTTTATTGAATTATAAAGTCTCTCGTCAACAAAATTCAAAAAATCTTTTCTGAGTTAAAGTTATTCTAACTAATTCAAACATTTAATAAAGTTTTTAAGTTTTATTTTTGTATGTAATTTGAAATATGTTTGATTGGTAAGTGGGTAGTAATGTCAAGTGGCAAAAAGTATATGGTTTAACAAATTATTGTCCCTTTTTATTATTGATTAGAGATCAAATTTATAATTTAATATAATAGTATTATATTAAGAAAAAGAAGATAAGTAAGTTACTCTTTGAGTAAATCATAACTAATTTTTTCATATTTGATTTGGTTTTTATTGTTTTTGATTTAATATGTTTGAATCTCCATTTAATTAACTTAAAATACTAACAAAATGATTCTTTTTTTAGTTGGAGGGTGTTTATGAGTAATATTATTTAAAATTGTATGTGTTGAGTGTTGGATAGAGGTGTGATCCATAGAATATAAGATGTAATTTGTAATTATCGAATTCTGCTATGTAACTTTTTGGATTAGTCCCTAATAGCTCTAGCATTTTTAACGACTTAGTTAGGTTATTCTTACTTACCTTTAAGTACACATTCTTACTTTCCTAAGTTTCTATTTTTTTTTTAAAGATACGCAGATAAATAATTAAAAATACCAATTAAAAGTTTTTTATCCATCTATTATTATGATTAGAGATTATACTAACAAAAATCTTGTGACATAGGTAAGAAATCAATTTGTCATCTGTCTCTCTATCCCTCAGAATCACGGTTAAACAAGATCAAATTAAAAATTTACGATCCAAATAGATACAACCGTCAAAAAAAATTTGATCTTTTTCCATTTAATTAGTATGATTAATTTGGTCGACTATATTGCGAGTGATTTTGAGCATAATTTAGGTGGTGGAATTAGCTAGGTATTATTTAATTATTTTACTTTGACCATAGTGCAATTAAGATAAATGTTTGAAATAATAATATCTATCTCCATGAAAATATATATATATATATATATACTTTCCATACTCATTAAATATGATACATAATAGTTTATTAAAGAAATCACCTTCATTATCATGACTCCTCACCAAGCCTTCATTAATACAAATATCGTCTCACTTAAATTCTTATTCTTCAAGATATTTATACAAGTCATATCGATATACTTTTATTTGAAAATATATATATATATATATTTGTATTTCTCTATTTTTCTAATTTTTATTTAGCTTCATAGTTTCAAAATGTTACACATATCTAGTCCTAAGCTTTACCGACAACATTGATTTGCACTTTGAATACTCACTCTCGTATTTAGTATTAACGTCTGTAAAATAATTTAAAACAATTCTTAATTCTACTAAACAACATTGTGAAATCTTTTTTTTTTCTTTTTTTTTTTTCAAATTGTCATGTATTGATTTGATGTATGTAACCAAGCAATATTTAATTGCTTCCATCTGATTGGAGGATGGGCAAACTCCAATCTTGATGCAAGTGAAGCCCTAGAAGAATGGATGGTTGTGATTTAAAGTTAAGAATCTTTTGGAGTTCACATGAGATCAAGATCCAGTGGCTCTCCTTCAAGTTGAAACAAATAATAATAATTGAACCAAATTTTGGTTTTTTCCCCCAAAACTCAAAAAATAAAATGATTCAAAATTAATAAATAAAGGAAAGATAGGAAGAAAAAGAAAGAAGAGGGTTACTTCACAGTTCAGTCTATTATGTAGGTCCTGCCCTATAAATAATAATTATAATACTAGCAAGTGGTTAATATCATTTTTCTAAATTTAGGTTTCGATTTCGGTTCCTAAACCCTAAACCCTAATCATTTCAGTTTTTGGTTTTTGGTTTTTGGTGTTTTTTTTTTTTTTTTTTTTTTGAAATGAAGTATATGTTTTTGTTTTTTATTTTTTATTATGATTTACATCTTTAGTGAATACAATAGTTAAATTCTATGTCAAATCTTAAAAACAAAATCAAAATTTTAAAAGTTTTTTTTTTAGTTTTAAAATTTTAACTTTGTTTTTTAAACTTGGTAAAAGTACAGAATAAATGAAGAAATTTTGAGTTGAAAGTAGTGTTCTCTAAATTCAACTTTTTTTTAAATAAATAAATAAATATTTTGTCGAAAAAAATAAGGATATACATATTGATTTATACACGTAAAGTACTTAAATTTATATTTTTCATAATTCATTTAATGTATGTCAGATTTTGCTAATATGCATCGGTACTCTCATGTATAGTCTCATAAAAATGATGTCATGTGCTTTTTTTTTTTTTTTTTTGTGTGGTAGAAAGGTAGAGAGCACAAGTGATAGATGCAGCTTAGGCTGCACTTAATCATTGTTATTTTGTTAAACAATTTTTCTAAGAAAACTATATCATATATTGTTAAGATCTTGTAAGTTTAAGATACGATTTAATTAGCTAAGAGATTAGCTCAATTGTTAAGGACCAAAAGGTACATAGTTCAAATCTATCAATTCTAATTTCTGCTAAAAAAATATAATTTAATTAAATTAAAAGAGAATTAGAAAAAATCTCTCATTTCTAATATATTTTAATATTATATCACATATACAGTTCATGAGGATTCAAACTAACTCAAAACATGAAAGAGGCATTCAAATATACAATTAGAAATATTAATGTCTAACTAATTAAGTTATGTTTAGGTCTAGATTAAGTTGTCAACCTTTTTTTTTTTCTACTTAAAATGTTTTGTTTCTTGTTCTTAATGAATATTTCTAATTAGATTTGTTGAATAAAATTGTTAGATTAATTACAGATTGTTTTGCCCACCAACTTGAGTTGAGTTGGTTATTTTAGTGTTTGTCAATCAACTTAATTACAAGTCGGTGTTAAATAACTTCAAAGTAGTATAGTTAGTATATTTATCTAGGAACTCTATCAGCCTCTCTCTTTCCCTCATTTCTTCCAATATTTCTAATGATTCCATCAACAGGCCACCGACAACAACCAACTCTGACGACATGCTCTGACGATTACCTCCAAACACCAACTTGGGCAGCAAAACCATCGTCGTTGTGCATGCGTCAAGTAATTAACAATTTTGAGATTCAATTTGTAAAACTAAACTACCTAATTAACAAATTTTAGTGAACAATGGTGTAGGTTATTGATTAAATTACAAACTTGCATATTTGAATAAATGAATAGAAAGGTGAGCCATCATTCATCGCATGAATCTGAAAGTCTAAGTTCAAGATATGTCCTCTCTCAAGCTCGATCTGTCCTTAACGCCCAATTACGAAATTTATTCGGATGCAATTGAATTAGTTAAGCTTAGTTGTATGATGCAAGTGAGGTTTTGAGTGTAAATGTAGTCAAACGTGAATATTATGTATTAGGTTTACATCTAAAGTATGAATGTTTTGTTGACGTTTGACTTAGATGTAAACCTAATACATCTATTTGTAAATGTTTCTTTTTGTTGGTAATGTCAATAGATTAGTTGTGATTACTCTATTTGTAAATAACTTAATTAAAGTTTAGTTACAAGTTTCGCGGTCTATAGCTTCATTGCATAAATCTTAGAAACTCTATTGTTATACATGAAAGCTCAAATTTATGTTTGTGTAGATGTTTGGTGTCGAAATTGAAGGAAGCTTAGGTGTAATAATACGATTGGTGTCGAAATTAAAGGAAGCTTAGGTGTAATAACACGTATGAAACAAATAAGTATCATCTCAGTAAAAACAAGTATTTGACATTTGACAAATTGGTATCCATCGTTAAAACATGTTATAATTGACACTGTAAATGTATCATCATTAATGCTTTTGCAACAACTTTTAAATGTCAGAGTATATATTTAATTGCCAAAAAAAGTCACTTTTTGAGATATTGGTTGACAATGTAAAATTGTCATACAAAACAATACCATGATAGATATTAAGTGTCAACAAATGTTTATGGTTAATTGAAATGAAGTGTCATGAAACAACAAATTATGACTTTTCTTTACGAGTCATTTATACACTTATCTTGATGATAAATTACAGAACTAAAAAAATCACGAAAAGTGATCGTGACATTTTTCTAGAGTCACACAGTAGCGCAATTTCAAGCCATATCGTCTGGAAATCTATGTCTTGAGCCTAGACATCAAGATAAATATTTAACAAAGAAGAAAACTTTATATATAGTTTCCATCCATCCTCCTAACCTATCTATTGCTAAGCTAAAAAAGAAACAAAATTCAAGTTGCCAATTGGTAAATCATTGGAACATTATGTAAAGATTATTATTATCATATAGTTTTGTTGTTGTCAACAACTAATTAACATTAATAATACTAATCCTACCCCCTAGCATAGCTTCTTATGTTTAATTTTATATTATCTTATATGCACGTAACATGTTAGAAATTATTGTATGTAATTTTGTCCTAGGATAATTTAATGGCTCAATACTATGGTCTCGGTTAGAAAAAGAAACTATAATCTTAGATCAAACGTCCTACTTTGTAAGATAAATAAATAAATTGCACTATGCTCCCTAAGAGAGATCACTTGGATTAAAAATTGTGTAGCTAGGGTTCCCCAATTTGTTTTAGATTGGTTCCTAAGTAAAAAGAATGAAATAAGATTGAGATGCACATGCTTTCATTGAGTATTATATTATATTATAGACAATGATTTAGGTGCATCTATCTACATGTTTCTCATCTCTCTGCCACATAAAAATAAAATTTAAATTTATCTTTTTTAAAATAAATAATTTTAAATTTTAATTTTGTGTGGTGGAGAGACGAAAAAGTACTCAAATCAGTGCATTCCATGTTCTTTAATAATAGGGTCATGGCATATGGCATGAAGACCCCTTAAAAAAGTACACATATGAATCAATAATTGTAATGTAAGGTGTGGAAAAATGTGTAGTGGGAAGGTTGGTCCAATTGTATACACCAAAAAAACCCCATTTAAAACTTTATGTTATATGATTAATATATGGACAAAGGTAAGAAAAAGGATGATAGGGACAAACATTATATTAATAATTTAATGTGGTACATGGCCCACACCATACAAAAATATTCTAAAATAGTAAAATAAAATAAAAAAAAAAAAGGGTTAGAATAGGGACAAAAACATTGCATTAATAATGGATGGCCCACACAATCAATTTTCACTTATTAATATATTGGTCTCATTTAAATAAAAAAATTCATGGAACTTGAAGTTTTGGGAGTTTCAAATTATGACAATATCACCTCCCTTGAAAAACACACCTTATCTATTCAATATTTTATTGTTTTTTTTTTATTTAAAATTTAGAAAAATACATTTTAAAGATTAAGAAGGAGAGGGAAATGAGGAGGAAGAAGGAGAGAGAAAGGATAAAGATTAAAAAAGTCTTAATTTTAATTTTTTTTTTTTTTTTTTTTTTGTTGAAATGGGCTTTTTAGACATAAATTGGGACATTAAAATGACTAATTTCAAGCTCAGTAATTTAATAAAAGTATTCAAATATTTACATTGTTTTGAAAAGTTTAAAATATTTTATAAACATTTCAAATATTTTTTCAAACCTTTTTATAAAATAAAAAAGAGTTTAAATAAAAGTAAATTTTAAAGAAAAATCAGTAAATACTAAAAAATATAGGTATTTTATTTTTATATGTTGGAGTTCGTTAAATTTTAATTCAGGATCTAATTTTAAATCTTACAGTTCAATCAATCTTTAATTATTCAATAAAATTTAAAAAACTTTTAATAAAATTTCTATAGATAACCAAATCTGTCTTTTACAATTTCAACAGTGAATTGGTACGAGATTTTCGTAGAAGCGTGCTTCGTGAAATTTAACTTGTGTTGATGTTGATTTTTGATGTGATGTGGTTCGATCTTTAGAACTTGATCATTTGATTTTGAATGTCTATGTTTGATTTGAAAAATGAAACCATAATGCTCTCGAAGTTGAGGTTTTAGAAGAATATTTATATATTTAAAGAAATTTGAGTCTTCAAATAAAGAACTCCTATATTTACAGAGTTCGTTAGGGGGTCTGTGAGCTTATTAGTTCATGGACCTGACTATACTCCTGGGTCCAACTAAATTTATGTCATCTATTCCTATTTACAACACATGTCAACGTCTAGTTGATCTCAAATCTAATGATTTCCAATTTAATTTGAGTAATGTCTTGACAATTTGTAATTAATCTAAAATTTCTTGTTCAACACTAGGTTTATTGACTACTAAATTTACGATTTATTAAAAGAATGAATACTAAATACAAAAACTAAAAATTGAACAAATTAAAAAATGTGAAGATCGAAATAGTATTTTAATCTATTTTCTATGATACATAGTTACACTTATTTTGGTGGGTATTCTAGTAAAATAAAGTGGATAGTTTTAAATTATTTTTAATTTTTAATTTTTTTAATGAAGAAAATAAAGTGGATATATTTAAATTAATAGATGGAAATGACTATTCTAATTATCAAATAATAGAAGATAGAATGTTTTAAACGCAATGAATAAGTATATTATAACATTAATAAATACTTAGTTTAATAGGCATGAAAGTTTATAGGCTAAACTTATTAAATTTATAATAATTTAAAGCTTATGGGCCAAACTTAATAATGTTGATTACAGTATGTTTCCTAATCTATATTAATTATTCTTGCATTTAACAAAATCTTATGCTAATGTAAGAGTTCGTTACTAATGAATTTAAAATAAAACGGAATAGTATTTAAATTTAAGACGTTAAATAAGGACTAGTTATAATATTGTTAACATGAATATTACTCAATTGATACAAGATATGTATATTGATACATTGGTTATTGATTTAAGTTTTTCTATTTTCATATGTTGAGAAACAAAAAAGAAAATTATTTTAAATAATAAAACTACTGAAAATATTTACAAATATAACAAAATATTACAATTTATCTGCGATGAATCGCAATACACTACTATATGTATCTATTTGTGTCATGGTAAATACATATAATAGTTAATCTTAGTCTATTGTAGATAAATGTTAATGTTTTAATATATTTATAAATATTTATTTTTTCATTTTTACTATATTTGAGAAAAATTAAAAGAAATAAATATTTATCATAATATTTATACACAAAAAAAAACACATATAATAAAATGGGAAATATTGTCTTATTGAAATGTATGATTAATGGACAACTTGATAAAAACAATCTATAAATTTAAAGTTGAACTATAAAATCTTAAAAATATATAAATTATTTAAATAGTAATACTATTAAAAATATTTATAAATATAATAAAAGTTCATAAATCTTTGATAGATACCGATAAATAATGATAGACATTGGATAGTATTAGATATTTATAGATATTAGATACAATAGACAATATTTATTATAATCAATTATTAAAAGAGTCTAAAATTTTGTTATTAATTTATTTTACTATATTTAAAAATATCCATCTAAATTTATCATCATTTTGATTTTAGTTTCAAAACTTTCCACATAAATTAGTTTTTCTTAATTTTTAAATTTATAGGGGGTCCAATCCGGAGTTATAACAAAATAGTTAAATTTGAAACTGTTATTTTTATAAGATAATTGAAAAAAAAAAATTATCTATCTAATTATTCATATATATATTTTAAATATATATTTTGAATTTAAATAAATATATTATCTTTTTTGTTATTATTATTATTATTATTATGTTTAAAACATAATGCCAGTGCATTGAGAATGACGTGGAGCAAGTGAAGAAATTTCTTGAATATAAATATAAGGCAAGTCTTTTCTCAATATGTATGTATATATATATATATATATATGGAAACGAATCTATCATTTTCTTTATTTTGTAAATATTAGAAAAAGAAATATATAATATTAAATTAAAAATAAAGTTTGACATTTTGTTTTTAGTTCTAAGGTTATTGACATTTACATGTTTTATTATTTGATTTAAATTATTTTATAATGAGAGGTTGAAAAATATTGTCGAAATGTTCCCAAACTCTTAACAATATGAAGAGAAAATAAGAGAATCAAACATATTTAACTCTAAAAGTCAATCTCAACTTGTTTTCTCCTTAAAATATCATTAAAATATCATTTTTTTTGTTTAATAGTAGTCTCTAAATTTTTAATTCTATAATTTTATTTATTCTACTTTCACTAAATTTTAATTTATTCCCCCAAAATTAATTTTTATTGAAATTTTAATCAAATACGTAAATGTGTTTTTTAAATTTATAGTAAAAAGGTTATAGATAACCATTTTTTAAATATATATAAATATAACTATATCTATATAATAATAATGATAATAAATTGTGTCCGTTGATACTAAATTTAAAATTTATTTAAAATATGATAATTAAAATTGAACTGATTTCAAAGTATAAAGATCAAAATGGTATTTTAATCAAAATTTTCTCTAGGATTCAACCACAAAATTATAATAAGCATGATTAATAAAAAGATGAGTTAGAAAGCTGCAACCATGACCCTCAAATGAGAAAGAAACTTGACTTTTATGAATACATGAGTGCATGTTTAAGAGTGATTTTAAATTTGTTAAATCACTTCAAAACACGTTTTTTTTTTTTTTACACTTTTAAATACAATTTTCATATCAACACATTTGATTTTACATAATTAAAAACATATTTTAGAGTGATTTGCTTTTAAATGATGACAGCAGTAAATTTAACCATTTATGAATCACTTTCCAACTAGGGGTGAGCATCGATCGGTTGGAGTCGATTTTCTAACCAAACTGATACCGAATCGACTATGGTGGGTTTAGTAAATGTTCAAACTGACTTCGACTACAAAGAGCACAAATCGATTGTTGGTTGGTCGATCGATCGGTTTAGGTCTGTTTAAGCCTTGAATTTTTTGTTTTAAAATGTTGTTGGTTTGGATGCCAACTCAACCTCTTCTTATCTCCGACCGACCACCTTTGGTTCGGTCGATTTTGGCCAGTCGACTTAGTTTTTCGATCTACCATGCGCACCTATACTCCAAACATATCTTAATAATAAACAATATTTTAAAAAAAATAGCGTAATTCAAAGAGATCGGTCTCCTGACCCTCGAATAATTTGATCATATTATAGGCATCAATGAATATGATAGAGAGGTTCTAATATATTATGTCATATAGTGTATAAGTTAAAGTTTATACGTTATTCTTTTTTAATTTTAAAATCTTATTTTGTGAGCTGTTGAGAGTTAAACACCATTATAAAAACATAATGTCAAAATAAAGAATTATAAATAGATAATAATTTAGGGAAAATATTATAAATTAGCACCTTTTTTTTCAATGATTCCTTTTTCTAATTCCTTCTAAAAATGTCATATTAAAAATGAAGAAAGAGTTGAAACACCAATACAAAAACGTGGAGTTAGAGACAATTTAGCAAAATATTATAAGGAAAATTATTGTAGATTGTAAAAACGGTTGAAAATATTTATAAATTTAGCATAATATTATAGAGGAAATTATTGTAAATAACAGAAATATTAAAATATTTACAAAATGTAATAAAATTTTATAATCTATCTTTGACACATACTCATAGACACTTATAAAAGTTCACCATCATTGATAATTTCTAATTAAAAAATTCCTATATTTTATAAATATTTTGGTTGAGTTTGCTATATTTGAAAACAATCCATATAATCCAAACTTTATTTTCTAATAATTCCTCCTAAAAACGATTTTCTTTCATTACAGCATAAAAACTTTAACGTAAAGTGTCAACGGCATAATTGAAAATCGATAAAAAAAAAAAAACAAAACAAAAATATTCCTTTCCAATGGGTGAAAAGTAATTCGAGCTGCAGACCTCTTAGTAGTTTAATAATATATACTAAAGCAATTGTAATGGATATGAATTTGAGAAATAATAAATTAAGTGTATAACAACATTTAAAAAAAATTGCAAATATAACAAAGTTTCTCAGCGATAGACTGACCACCAACGACATGATCTATCAACGATAGTAGTCTATAGACTTTATTATGCTAATATTTTGATTCTGATTGTTATATTTACATCGATTCCTATATACTTGTGAATTAAGTTTGATTTGTTTGAACAAAAAAACAATAATAACCTACGAAAACATTCCAACTCTTTTTCTTAATGATTCCTTCTAATTCCTCTTTAAAATGGGATTTCTTTTCCAGATTTGAACATATCAATACAAATATATATATAAAAGTCAAAGGAAAATTGAAATTAGATAATAATTTAGGAAAACGTGATGATTTAACTTTTTTTTTTTTAATTATTCCTTCTAAAATTGGACAACTCATATAGACACGTAGTTGTAAGTATACTTTTTTCTTTTATAATATTTTGAGAGTCTGTGTATGTTCGACAGTCGAGAAATTTGGAACGATACAAAAAAGATTAGAATGATCGATGTAAGTTCAACAACTATAGAGTTTGATAACCAAATTGATAACTATATAATTTTGAGCAAAACTTAGGTACTTGGGCTGTTTCCATCTTTTGCAGCCCACCCACATGTCACTATCCTATTTGTGTTAGGTTATATTTATTTATTAAAATAAAAAATAATAAATATTGTTTTTATTAATTTTTTAATTTTTTAAACTTTTAGTTTTTCTAAGCATTTTTTTTTTTTACTTCTTCACATCTTCTCTCTTTCCTTCTTTTTCTCCTTCACTTTGCTATTTTCATTTTTTTCCTTAAATAAAATTTACCTTTTCTACTTCTTTTTTTTCCAAAATAAAACTTTGTAATTTTTTCTCCAAAATAAAATTCATTTTTTTCCTTAATAAAATTTTCAATGTGTTTGACTTGCTCCTCCAATTTTCATATTTTCTTCTCTTATTCAATTGTGTGTGTTTTCAATTATTTTCTACTTTAATATTATCAATTATACATATAAAGTCATATTATATATCTATTTTTTACAAATCTAAATTATTAACTATAATGTTTTCTGCAAAAAAAGAAAAAAAAAACTAAGAAAGTGTCGACGAGAACGTCGAAAAGTCTTTAAAAACACATAATTGAAAAAGAGAAAAAGAATAAGAAAATTAATTTATTTAAAATAAAAAGAAGTAGAAATGGAAATGTTTTAGCAAAAAAACAAATTATTCAAAAAAAAAAAAAGGAGAAACGGCAAGAAAAAAAATGGAGAGAGAATGCGAAAAAATTAAAAAAAAAATCTTGAAAAATGGAAAGTGTAACTGTATTTATTATTATTTTTATTTCAATAAATAAATATAACTTAAAACCAATTGTGACACGTGGCTGGACTGCAAAAGATGAAAACAACCCAGCAAACACCTAAGTTTTACTCTATAATTTTAGGATAAAGCTACAGTTTCACATACAATTCATAAAATTAAATAAATTCAAGTTTCTTTATAAATAAAAAAATTAAATTAATTTGTAGCTTAAAGAAAACTTTAAACATATGAATGGATGTTATTTAAAGTTGATGTTACTATATTAAAATATATAATTAGTGGACTATACTCAAACTAAAAATGATAAGTTAGTTGCTTAATAAACGAGAAAAAGAAATTAGGTTGAGCAAATGGATAATTATGGTCTGGTTTGTGATTCGAGAATTATTTTAAAAAATAAAGAATTTTGTGAAAAACAAAAACAAATTCTTATTTTTCATTGTATTCGAAAACACGTTTGGTTTTAATTTAAAATTTTGTAATTTGGATTCAAAATTCAAAATTTGTGTTTGTTTGTGAATTGAAAATGCAATAGTGTACCTCATTTTCACTGAAAACTAAATCTAAAAACAAAAAAAATGATAATTATTTATTATTTGAGGGGTTGTTTTTATAAGTCGGTTTTTTTAAAACATGTATACTAAACACGTTTTAATTATTTTTTTCTATTTTTTGTTTTTAAAAATATAAAAACATAAAAACAAAAATGAATCATGTAGACTTAATAGTTTTTTAGAATCGATGTAGAATTCGCTGAAAAATATTATAATTTAAAATAAAATAAAATGAGTATATGTAATTTCATATATATATGATTTTAAATTAAAGATTTACTAATATTTTGAACCAAATTTGAAGTGTTTGTTGATGACTTGTGGGCATGTAGCCATTATTTTTTTTTTATTTATTTGTTTATTTTATAAGTCAGTCTTAACTTTTAAATAAGGAGAGACCAAATAGAGTAATAATAATAATTAATTAATTCAATCATTCAATTTACTTAAAATATCATTTTAGTTTTTCTATTTTAAAATTTGTTAAATTTTAGTGATTGTATTTTCAAGTTTACGATTTTAATATATGTACTCTCAATAAATCTTAACTCTAGCCTGGTTTATTTGCGTTGAATTTTAAAATAGAAAAAAAAAATACCTATTAGCATTTTTTTTTCAAAAATATATCTATTGTCATTTTTTTAGTATACATTTTGAGAACAACATTCACGTATTGATATTGTATATTTGTATTTTCTTACCTGAAATTTATTGTTATTGTTTAGTCAATTTTGATAAACATTAATTTTAAAAGAAAAAAAATAAAAATACAAAACCTAAAATTAAATACTTTTAAAAATATATTGAAAGAATAGACTCGAGTGCGTATAAACAAAAAAAACAAAAACAAAAACAAACAAACAAAATGATATTTTAAGTATAAAATTTTTAAATCCTATTTGATAACCATTTTTTTTTAAAAGTAAACCTATATACATATCTTCTACGTTTGAATTTTTTGTTTTGATATCTAACTTTCACTCATATTTTCAAAAATTAATCAAAATTTAAAAGCTAAAAAATAATTTTTAAAAACTTATTTTTATTTTTAGAATTTGGTTAAGAATGTAATTAGTCTACTTATGATACAAACCATAATAAAAAAATGAAAAAAATAGAAATAGACTTAATTAATTTTTGAATATCAAAATGATTATCAGACGAGACGAGAAGTTATTGATTAATTGGCGTTGTTCTGTGGTTGTAAAATTATTATTATTATTATTATTTTGTTGATATGAATGGGGGCCTAACAAAATTGTCTTGTTTGTAAAATGGTATTTTTATTTGAAAATGATTGAAAAAGGTGTTGCAATGAATGCTTGTTTGGGAGTTGGGTGTGTGTCAAACACATTTCGTTTCCACTTTTGCATCAATTATTGATATTCTTCATTTTCAATATATATATATATATATATTCTTGTATTACTGCTAAATAGTAAATTATATGAAAAAATGTCTCTCAATTTTGCATTTTGTGTAAAAAAATAAACATTCAGAAAGGGTTAAAAAAATACTTTTATCGTTAGTTTTGGATGTAAACTATTAAATTTTTGTTTCAAAAATACCCTTCAACTATTGAAAAGTTTTAAAAATATCCTTGAACGTAAAAAAAAAATTAAAAAGAAATTGCTTTCACAATTAGTATATGAACGGAAACGGTTAATATTTCATTGCAAAAATAACTCTAAATTAAAAATATCTCTATCGTTAGTATAATAATAATTTTTTTGAAACAATAGAGAGATATAATTGAGATCAATATAATAGCATTGTGTCTTTGTCTTAATGAAAATTATTATTATTATTATTATTATTAAAGAAAACAATTTCAAACTAACTATAAAAACTACTGAAATTATACAAGTATTAAACTTGGAATAAGACCAAAGTTTTTAGTAACTTATGAAAAAAAAACAATAATTTATCATATTTATGATATAACTCAATTTAAACTCTTAACAATTATTTAGCAAGTTTAATTAATCAATTTAAACTAATTTGTATTAGTAAATCATATTTCATTTAAAATCAATATGTTAATTACTAAAATAACAAGAAAATTTATCATCTAATTCTTAGTCATAATTAAGTAAAGTCGATTATAATAATTATATATTAATTAATTCTACTTCCTACTTAATTCTAATATTTCTCAATAAAATTACATTAATCCTAATCCTTGCATCAAATCAAAACAAATCTTACGTAGATGGTGTCACAATTACATGCATTCACAATTTAGAATATAAAATATTCCTTACTACTTGTATTAATTAACAACATATACCTAAACTTTATATTAGTTATAATGTGATATGTTTTAGGTTAAAATGTCATTTTGTTTTTCTCGATACTACGGGACTTAGCTCTTATACTTTATAATGTCTAAATCATGTACTTTCGATTAATCTTAAAATTAATTTAGGGTTTAGTTATTTAATTGTTGATTTTTCTAAAAGAAAATTTATTATCTTTTAAGTTTTCCTCCAGAAAGTTTGGAAACATTGTTCACACTTCATGAATATTCTTATTGTGATTATTATTTAATCAATTTCGATTAAAAAAAATTATTATCTGAGTGATTAAAATATTTATGATTAATTATAGTAGAATGAAAATTATATAATCAAAATATAAGGACCAAAATGGTTATTTGACCTCTATATTTTATCAATAATATAAAAACAATAACGATATACAAAATAATATATTTTTAAATTTTAACTTTATTTTTTTTAATTAAACAATACGCGAGATGTGTGTATTCGAACCTTTTGATCACTTGATCATGATATATGCCTTAATCAAATTTGTAGCTTATCACATAAATGTATGTATACTGATATTGGTTATGTTTTCAATCATCATGTTTGGTTTCAAAAAATAATTTGGAGTTATCCACTTAGTAATTGTGTTTTCTATTTGAGAAATTATTTAACTAAATAATTATGGTAAAAATCGGTTTTTATTTATTTTATTGTTAAATTCTAATGTACATGGTTGATAATTTGAGTAGCTAAACCAGCTATATATTACACAAAAATTGAATTGGATAACCATTTTGGGACTAATTCCCAATCAATCACTTAACAAAAATCACATATCACACCTAATTTTTTAAAAATCAATTTGAAACGGTTCAATTTTGGTTCATGTCAAACACCATTATTTATGAAAAATAATTTTGATAAGATAAAAAATGCTTTTGACCATTTTAAAATCACTCTCAAACGATCGTAGATGTCGAATAATTTGCACAAAGAAAATAGGAAAGAATTGAGGAGTGTGGTGGCCATTTTGAAGAAGAAAATTAAATGTTAAAATGTCAACAAGTTTGAACTTGAATTTGACTTTTCAAAGGGAAAAATTATGTAGAAGAAACCTTGATCATTGAGTGGCATTTGGGTGGCATAAAGTCTTTTAGACCCTAAATAATTATGATTAGTCCTAAAAGAATAATGATGATTATAAAATAATAATAATAAGTCAAACAATTTAAACACATTGAAGAAAGCTCAATTTATTTTTTTAAAAAAGTTAAATAAATGTAAATTATATATTTTATATAATTTACGAGAGAGTTATAATACAATCACTATAGATCTTAAAGTATGTTTAGGCTTTAGGACTCGAGTCCCTATTCCTATAGACTTTGGATTGAGTTAGTCGTGTTTTGTCTTTGACTATTTTCTTTTTTGACTTATCCAAAATCATCCCTAACGTAATCCATCTTGAAATTTTCTTTCTTTATTAATTTTTTTCAACAACACCCAACCTGGAATTTGATTTTAAATTTTTCTTAAAGAAAAGATTATCGTTAAGGATAGACTTTGTAGATGAGAACCCTTCGAATAATAATATAAAAACGGGTTTTCTTTTTTTAAAAAAAAAAAAACAAAAAAGGTTGACTTTGGCATTTGAGTGACATAAAGTCTTCCGACAAAAAAATGTAATTAAAAAAAAAACATAAAACGTACAAGGAAAGAATAACTTACAAAAAAAAGTCAAATTCAAATGGGTAACCCTAAACATTATTTTAAAACAAAAATCTTTGTCAATTTTATTATTTTATGTTTACATAGATAACATTCATCCACGTCTCAGGCAGTAGAAGAGAATGGATAAAGGTTAGTTCATATAACTTATTTTGTACTCCAAAAGCACTCTTTAATATATAACAACTCAATCAAACGAGCAAAACGTACGAGGTATTAGGTTATGAAAAATATGTAATAATGGTTAGCGACATTTGATAATTTTTTTCTTAGTACAATTGTGAGAAATTTGCACATATGACTTCTTTTGGGAGGGTCAAATGAAATTTGACCTGCTTTTTGGCCTTATGCTTAGGTAAAATTACCCAAATATCATTTCTTTAATTTCTTCCTCACTATCTTTAATATGTTCCTCACTTCTTCGTCTTCCTCACTGTCTTCCTCTCTTACTCACTTCTTCTTCTTCCTCACTTCTTCGTCTTCCTCGTCCCCCATGTTGTGATCATCGACATCGTCACCGTCAAGTTTTCGACCGGGCGTCCTCATCTACAAAAAACAAAAACAAAAACAATCGAAAAAAATGCAAAGAGAGATCCAAATAATTTTTAAAAATTTAATTTTCAGAAAATACAATCTTCTGAATCGTTCCAGCTTTCTCTTAAAGTTAATCATGAAATTTATAATCAAAGATCGAGTAGCGTGTGTCGAGGAATCGAGCAACGTGAGGAGCGTGTAGCGTGCAACGGACAGCGTGTAACGTGCAACTTGCATCTTGCATTTTGCATCTTGCATTTTGTATCTTGCAACTTGCATCTTGTATCGAGTAAATAACATAGAACACATAATATAAAGCATAAAACATAGAACATAGCGAATCGAACATCGAGCAGCGTGTAACTTATAGCGTGCAACGTGTGTAGCTTGCAGCGTGCAACGTGAGCAACGTGTAGCTTGCAGCGTGCAACATGAGCAGCGTGTAGCTTGCCGCCCGCGTGCGCAAATGATGATTAGGGATAAATAGTAAATTCACAAGGTGATGACGCAAGTAAAATGCCAATTTCATCCACTCTTTAAAGTTGGGTCATTTTTCGTTTGGACCTCCAAATGGAGGTCATCCGTACGAATCACCCAATAATTGTGAGGATGAGGGATCACATTTTCTGCCTCTAGAATGAAAAGTCTCAAAGCTAAGTTCATTTTGACATTAAATATATAGTTAATGTTTACAAATAAATTATTATAACTAGAAGGAAAAAAACCGGTTATAATATCATTTCAATATGTGTATTTATTGTTTTGGTTCTATTTCATTGTTTTGGTTCATTCTGGTTATTGTATTTTTAAAATGTTCGTTATGATCTCTATATTTTAAATTTTTGTTCATTTTAGTTTATGTACTTTTAAATTGTCTAGCTTCAATCGTACCCACTTAAAAAGTGACTATTTCGTTTTTTTTTTTTATTTGAATGTGTACAAATTTGATTCACAACGGAAAATTATTTAATTCAAGTTTATGGCTACATTTTAAGAAATTTAGTTAAAAAACCGTCTATAAAAAGTATCCAAATTTTCAATAACACCGCTATACTTTTTAAAAAATAATTTAAAATACCCATACAAACAAAAACAACTAATACTAGTTTCAAAAAATAACCTTTAAATTTTTGAATTTAGCATTAATACCCTTTAACCTTTAAAAAAATATTTAAAAATATTTTTTTACAGTTAGTATAGCCATTTCTTGTTCATATAAATATTTGTTGAATTTTTACACCAATTTTCTCATCAACCAAACGTAATCCAAAATTTCAAATTAAACCATAAAATTCAACAAAGTTTCAGTATCAAAACCTGTCCACTTGAAACTCAACAACATGATGATTTGTCATATACAAAAAAGCTAACAAAAGAATATCTTAGATCATTAAAAACTTTCTTTAATTGGCCATGACAAATCTACAAAAAAAAAAAAAGATTTAGACAGAAAAGAGAGTACCATTTACCCCAATAAAACTACAAGGGCACAAATAACAACACTATATTTGAGTCATCAGTGAAAGAAACTGCTATTTATGTACTTTGGAAAATTTTGTACAATAAATTTAAAGGGAAAAAAAAAAAGCTATTGTAGTTTAAGAACAGATATATACAGTTTGATTCATATATACCTCAAGAACCTAAAATCACAATTTTGATATCAAACCTATTATATGGTAATGGTGCTGCCTTGGACCAACAAGAACAGGGGAATATGAAACCCTCATTGACATAAATAACCACACATGCATACCAAAGCTTTTTCCATGTTACCATGTAATGTATGAAGACTATGCTACATGATCTGATGAGCGATAGATCTCGTCGACGTAATCTGTGCGCACGTAGACTGCATTAACAAGTGAGCTGTGAGTCCGGCCATAAAATGTGTAGACCAATGCTCCGATTGCAAACCAGACAGAAACCCGTAACCACGTTGCGAGCCTGAAGGTCAGGTTTGAAGGGGAAATAGTTGAAAGTGTATAGATCAGTAATGTAACAGAAGCTGATTTGAATAGAAAGTTCACATCCCAATACTAACCCAAGATCAATCAGCAAGTAGGAGTTTATAAGAATGCAAGCAACTGGTAAGAAAGGTACATATGGGCAAGCAAAACCTGAGAGAGAATGACAACACAGCTAAGTTAGATCAAGTGATCGACATAACATTGTTAATTGTGGGAAACTAAATCATTTGGTGAGAACTTCGTATTCATCTTCACTCAAATTTGCATCATTATAATCCACTCAACCCGATTACGATTTTTCTTTCAGTATACTTTCATTTGCAATGGAAGCCTTTACTATAAATCAATGTGGTTTTGGCTTCAACAGTACCAATGTGGTCCAAGAATAAAGACTACACAATCACAAATAACAATCATTTCACGTAGTGTTCTTAGCAAGTAATTGAGTTCAAGTTTTTATTTTATTAATCTTTTAAACAAGTAACCACAGTTTGATGGAGAGAAATGAAAGAAAATACAAGATTAAAAAAAAACACGACCTCACAACAACAAAGAACTTCAATCCAAAAGAACAAGATAAACCTCAAAATTCATAATTACAAAAAGACCTAGTGACCATCACCCATAAGGAGGCATTCTAGACATGAACTTTTCGAGTTGATCCATAGTTAGAATCAATTATAGATCGATCTCGCTTTAAGATAAAATGATAAATAATTATGATATCACAACAGTATAAATGATACAAACCTCCTCTATGGCCAAAGCTGTGCCTAGCATCATCTTGATCTAAAGAAGCCAACACAATCAGGCTACCCAATAGAAGAACTCCACCAACTCCACATGAGACGAAGCGAGGAATGCTGGTAACAGAAATCATTAGAACTGAATTCACAGTGGGATGTAAAAGAAATTTTCCAAAAGGAAATTACAGTTCAGAAATTACACTTCAGCAGGGTGTAACCTTCCAAATGGAACAAACAAAAAAAGGAAAGACACTTGAGACGTTATACGTAGAAATGAATGCCAAGAACTATTCAATTTTTTTCTTTCCAAATATCACCAAGCATAGTTTTAAAATTTTTTTATTCATCTTTAACTCAACAGCATTTACACTAGTATTCTCTTTCTTTTTTTCCAATGGATGTACATCTTCCATTATTGAAAATTATTTCATGTAGTGAGTAATAATTCTAGCTGTTTCCTACAAGAATTATTGTTTAGGTAGTTTATATCATCCATACACAATTTAAGAATTCAGTTCTTCCATGTTTATGTCATAGTATATTGTTCCATGGAGCTAAGATGAAGAAACTGGTGCTCATATGATCCATTGAAAGCGTTAGGCAGAAGATAGTTATCTTAAATCATTGTTAAAAATATGGAAATACTTTATCAGCTGCATGCTATAAAAAATAATCATCTTGCTCGTATATCTTAGGCAGCACATCATTTCTTTCCCTTCCTTGATCAATGCTATATACTTTGTAGATGTTACCATCGTACTTCATTCTAATGTACATCATTTTAGGATCCACTTTGAGGCTGCAATTTACTTGGTGAATAAGGAAAAAGAGAGTATTTACAAAGTGGAAAGAATATTTGAAAGACTAGCTACTTCGTGTTTCATGATGTTGGGCCAATGAGTCTAATTCAAAAGAATTAGTGAGCATAAAAACTAATGGCATATGAATTGATAAAAAAAACACAGGTTTCTAAAGGTTGATTACCTTGGGAGATACTTAGCTGAAGCTGTGAATGTAACTATTAGAATTCCCAAACAGACAAGTGCAATAGCCCAAGCAGCGGTTTTTCGCCTTTTCTCTTCTGCATTCATTTTAAATTTGCATCGAAGATGTCAACTTTATAGTTCCAACAAAGAAAAGGTTAAGAACATAAGGGGTTACTGAGTTCTCAAACCAAGTCAATTACAAGAAACTGGGATTTTATTATTAATTCAAACATAATGTTCAACTTGATAATTTCTTTACATTATCGAACACTACTAATTATTTCTTAGAGTAAGTTCTATTTGCTACCCTTGTTCCTTATGGTAACTTTTATTTATTTTGTTCAATATTTTAACTCACTTTGTGTGTGTGTGTGTGTGTGTATTACACTAAATGTGGAGTGAGAGGATATAGTAACTCTCCTTACTCTTGGTCTTTACCCAAAATGATAACCATCAAACCAACTAACAGTTGGCAGTGCAATTTATCTAATTATTCCTCCTATACCTAGCATAATCATTTGCAGTCAGGGGCTAAACATATTACTGATGGAAAAATCTTTACCTTTAGTGCTATACTGAATGCTGTAATCCTATATTAAATCATAACAACTAAGAGCTTAAGCCATTAAAAAAAAAAGGTTAAAATTAGTCTTTTTAACAGTTGTTGATTGATGCTTTAGAAGTGAATTTAAAGGCCTTGCATTGTGACTAGCAGCATGGCACATTACTGCATAATGAGTACGAAGTTTATGTCCAATCTTTATGCATCCATTGCTTCACTTAAAAACAAGCTGTTTCTTGTAAAAGTAAGAAGGAACAAGAAGTAGACTCATTCTAACCTCTAGATACTTGTCTCTCAATAAGAGGGTAATTGAGCATGTCGTTCCCTTCGTCGCTTGAATCTTGGATATTAGTCTCATGAAAACCCGATGAATCTCGAAGGACATTGCTATCAGTTTTCTGACTCTCACCATCCAACTGTGATAATGTTGAGTTGATAGCCTCTTGAAGTGAAGATGGGAGTGGGGACTCATGCGGTGGAACATATCTGAGTATCAAAACTGATATTGCAACAGTAGTAAATGCAAGAAGTGTTCCCACACTTACCTGTAATCAAAGGAAGCATATAAGAAAAGAAGATGGGATTAGAATCTCAATGTATTCTATCTATATCTTTAATAGATTTGATCTTTCATCTTTCTCCAATCATATCATCTCCAGCTAATATGAAAACCTCAACTTACCATTCCTGCCAACTGCGAAACATCCATAAAGAAGGCTAGAGCTGCTGCAAAAAGACCTGTTATAACGGTGCCCTTTACTGGAACTTGAGTGTGTTTATTGATGTCTGCAAAAATAGAGGGTAACAATCCATCTCTAGCCATGGCCATTAGAATCCGGGGCTGGAAAATAAATGCATCAAAAAGTTTAATTTGTTATTTGGAGCAGATTTCTTCCTCACCAAAAGAATGTGAGGTTTAGCAATTAAATAGTTCACATTACATCAACGCAATACATCCGAAGAGGGATGTTTGGAGATGCTTGGAGAGATCCTAGTTCAAGCTCAAGTTTGGGTGAAAACTTAACAACATTTTTCCGAACATGCCCGAATCCAAGCCACAAGGAGTAGACCCTAATTCCCCAGTACTGATAAAAACTAAAGTATTGCCACAATCTTCATAGTTGGAGTGCCCTCTTGTAGAGGGAGCTCCCCCTTTCTATGGGCTTGGTTTTTATTCTTTCAGTTTTTCTAAATGAAAAAAGTTGTGATTTTATATTAAAAAAAAAACTACCATCGTCAAGAAACTAATAACTGTACCAACACATTCACCAGTTGCCCATCAAAACCATAAAAAATGAACCACAATTTCCTTAGTATCTACCACAGAAAATATTTTTTTAATAGAACGTACCTGAGGAAGAATTGAACCCAATAAGCTTGCAAAAAGAGCAGTCACTGCCCCAATCGTAATTATGTACCTGAGAATAAAAACGATAGCTTTTAAAAGATATGTCAAAAATAAAATAAAAGATGGAATAAAAAACGATTCCGATAAATTTCCCTCAGTTGAGAGAATCCTCACATGGCCCATTGCACACCATAGCTAGAAAATGCAGAGGAAATAGGGGTGTCCGGATCCAAGGCATAGTATGGCACCAAGCCAACAATCACTGTGGAAACGAGCATATACAAAATGCTACAGATAAGCATAGTGAGTCCTATGCCAAGGGGCAAATCTCGTTGAGGATTCTTCATCTGTCAATTTAAAAGTTAAAATAGAGATGAAATGCTATAAAACTATCAAGAAGTAGACAAAATGAAACAGAATTTCTAAAATCCCTATTTTCAGGGTTTAGGTCCTTATCCATAATCCCTTCCTTATGATCTTAACTGAGAATGACAATGTTAACTTAACATAAATTACAAACGAGGTCATTTTCCTTTTTCAGGAGGATAAAGATACAATTTCAGAGATAATGGTATTGAGTATAAAATTTCTCTTTTCCTCTTGAGATTGTTTTATGTGATGTTATCACATAGGGGGGGGGGGGGGGGGGGAGGGGGGGGGGGGGGGGGGGGGGGGGGGGGGGGGGGGGGGGGGGGGGGGGGGGGGGG
>JBBPDJ010000023.1:15388035-15398904 GCA_037974625.1 Cucumis cinereus
TGGGGTTTTTTTGGGTGATGTTGGCAAAGGGGAAGAACCCCCCCCCCCCCCCCCCCCAACAACCAAACCTAACTTTAACCTTTTTGTAACATCAAAGAAGAGATATACAGTAGATCAACATTTGCTAAGAATATCATTCACGAATCAACAAAATTCATATAAAAGATATTCCATGGAATTCATTTCAAGCACAGGAGGAAGAAAAAAAAAATTGAAAGAGTGTTTTTTTCCCCTCCTGTGACAAGCTGCTAAAACTCATATATTTCCAATAATAATGAACCATGAAAACATCCTTCACAACTTTCAACACGTTAGTTTAAAAAATACCTCCTCAGCAGTGCTAGTAATTGAATCAAATCCGATATATGAAAAGAAAACTACTGCAGACCCAGCAAACATCCCATTCACACCAAACGGGAAGTATCTACAAGAACATGAGAAAGCCAAAACTAAGTGATGCATGTTCTAAGATAAATTTAACCACAAACAAAATAGTCTCCTTTACCCGTTTGGAAGGTCATATCCAACCCATCCATCTCTGAAACCCAGATATCCACCGACTATGGTAATGAAAAGCAAAGCACATACATTTATGGTTGTGACTATCGTTTGAGCCAATGAACTCTGAAAAATAACCATTGTAATACTTCACCATAAGGGAACTCACGAATGAAAGACTAGATGAGATAGAAAAAATTTCACGGATCTACTGAACACACCTTCTTTATCCCAATGCACAAAAGTGCAGTAACAATACAGATTAAGATTGCTGCACATGGATCAACAACAATATCGAGTCCAGGGATGGTAATACGGGCCAAGAAAGCAGGTAACTTATCCTGACCACCCAAAAAAAGTGCCTGAAATGAACAGAAACAATAGCATCAACAGAAATTGAGCAGGGAGCACCACAAACATCTCATGCATGACAAAAGTTTATGAGGAAGAGACAGAAAAAATGAAGAAAATATTTTTCTGTGATGGCCATATTTTCCTTTAAACATCAGCCAACATGTTCGAGTGACTAATGATTTCTCTATCCCAATTCCCTCGTCATTTGTTTATTTTTAATTTGTCCCCTCTCCAGTTCCAGTTGTCTGGGACATGATTGGACAACTATGGGAACATCGTACGGCCATGTGATGTTCCCAATACTCAATCAAATGATTCATGTTCCAACTGTTAAAAATAAAATGAGCAGTCTTGTTTCTTATTCAGTACGGAGGTTTCACAGTTTGCAGGTTGAGCTTGAGTACGCATCTTTTAGCTCCTTCTTTCACATTTAGAATAGAAAACAGTATTCTTATTATAAAAAAAAAAAAAAAAAAGGAAACACAAAACACTAAGCTCGTTATCATTGTCTATTTAAGATGGTAGCTTCAATAGCAATTGCAACAGAAAGCCATTGCTAAAGAGAAGTGGAAAGATGAGCACCAGAATAAAGAGGGGGGAAACAAATATTCAACGCCATGTGGGAGTGGAGATTAAACCTCTTAACCTTTTTTGATATAGGATATAATGCTTTTAAGAAATTGTGTCATGCTCAAGTTAGCAGTTTTTTTTTATTTATTATTATTTAAGAAAAACATTCTTCAAAAGTTCTAGTCTTGTAAATTGATGCTACTAGTCCAGTCTCAAGTTTAAGAGCAAGAGTGTCAATAAATGTAAGAAGTTTTCACAATACCAGATTGGGAGTTATGCCACGAGCCACTGTAGAACCACCAATTGTCCATTCCAAAATAAGAGCCCAACCAACCAACCAAGCAACTCTGAGAGTAATCAACCACACACATTAAAGATGTTGCAAATATGCTGGTAGCAGCTGTAGGCAGGAAAAAAACCCACACACACAAAGATCTTTTATTCCTTATCCAAAAGGAAACACAGTATTTTAGGTTAATAGTAAAAGAGAAGCTTCACTGTCGTTCAATAATTATCTTGCCTTGATAGATACAATTATTTCAAACCACTCTGGGTTGCCCTATGGTTAATGAGGCCAGTTACAAAGAAATAAACGGGAACTTTGGGTTGTGGAATCAACCCATAATAGATATTAAAATTATGAAGTTTCTAATAACCAAGTGTTCTAGAGACAAGTAGTTGTCCTGTGAAATTGGTGAATCTATACGTAAGCTAGCTCAGATACTAATGTTGTTAGAAAATTTGATTTTACTTTTTCCTTTAGAAGTGATAAAAGATTTTGTCATACCCTTCTCCAACACAAATGTATGTATAGTGATAGGCACTCCCTGCAGATGGGCACCGACATGCAAGCTCTGCATAACAAAATGCTGAGAGTGCAGCAGCTACCCCAGCAATTAAGAATGATATTGCAAGAGAAGGTCCAGCGTGCTCTCTGGCAACTGTTCCAACCAAGATATACACTCCAGCTCCAATTGTAGCTCCAACTCCTGATGAGAAGGAGGCAAAGCAATCATCACACGTCATAACCCTTTTTTTAGTTTAACCAACCAATAACACAAGGCACCCAATGGATAAGGAAGAATTTGTTTTATTCTAAAGATATGATGGAGACATTCAAATAACAAAATCAAGCTGACATCACAAAACTCATAGGATCGCCTCTACAGCACATTGGACAACATAAGCAACTTAACTCCCAATGACATAGCTCAATTTCAAAACATGGCAACCCAAATTGTCCTAGGAAAAGAAAGAAGCTACAACAAAAGACAAATTCAAACAACCATTGAACATCACCCATGCCCAATCCTCTCCACAAAGCAAATTACAGAAAGTAGAAACATGAGAGGCCCCAAAAACTCACCAATGGCAACAAGGTCAAGTGCAGATAATTTCTTAGCAAGTTGATGGTGATTCTCCCTCGTTACATTCTCAGAATCCACCTGTTTTCTCCTAACCAGACTTTCAAAAACACCCGACAACCTTCTTCCATAACCATTATCCGAATCCCCCGAACTCTGGCTACGAACCAGCATGTTATTCACAGAGCGAGATGGCAAAATTAGCTGTTTTTATCACTGTTCTTAAAAACCCATCTCCAGTTCTTATCAAAAATCCAAATGGGTGTCAGAAATAATTGATAATCGGATTCTTTATCTTCACTCTTCCCAATATAACACCATACCCCTTCTATCCTACAAACCCATTATACCTAACAGACCATACTGTAAATCTTTGGTACAAATTTTGGAAGAAGCTTATCTGCTATGAATTTGATTGAAACTTGAAACTGGGATACCTTCTTTCTCAGGTTCTACCAACGTCAAAGGGTGGCCCTCCTTGTTTGATTCTGTATTTGCGGCAAACGGATAATTGGGATTAGGATATCAAAAATGGCATCGAGATTAGTTTAGTAATAGTTTCCGTATTTGTCAGCAATTGCATACAAAGTTGAATTTTCCATTTCCGTCCTCGATTTGATTAGTTGGGCAAGAAAGAAAAATGTGGTATTCAAATCATTTCAAATCTTTCATCTATAAAAAAATGCAATATTTGGGGCCAAAAGATGTTCTTTTATTGTAAATATAGTAAAAGTTTTGGTATAATCAATTAGAGTAGAAAAAAAATACAAGTTGTTTACTATCACACTCAATATAATATTTTATTTTCCTTTTTTTCTCTTATATTTTTCTTTTTTCGGACAAAAATGTATAGGGTGAAAATTTCGAACTCGTGACCACTTAAAAAGTTAATATTTTATGTTTGTTGAGTTATACTCAGATTGACCTCAATAGAACATTTTTTTTTTCCTACAATTGTTATTCAAACTAAGGACATGGTTAATTAATAATAAAAAAGTAATTGTTTTCCAACAAAAGGAGAAAATCAAGAGGTGGGTTCTAAAATCATAGCTTTACATAATTTGAGAAAATTTCAAACTCGTGGTTTTTTTTTTGTTCTCTGTTTGAGCTATTGGTCGTAATTTTGTTTCATCGTAGTCCACAATTGTGAACGTTGATAAAAAGATTTTTGAAAGCTAAAATATATATGAGATTTAAATATAGAAAAAAAAAAACAGAGATATAACAGTTTTCCTAAAAATAGGAAAAAATACAATTTAACAAATTTCAAAAGAAAAATACAATTTAACAAAATTCATTGAATCGGGATGAAAGATTAGGCATTTTTTAAAAATTTACTACATCCTCTAATTTTCCTTATAATTACCCATAGGTAAAATTGTAAATATAACAATTAAGTCCAAATTATTAGTAGATATAGTACAATCCAAAAAAAATTCAAATATAGCAAGACCTAATAGATTTCGTTATATTTACAATTCTTTAAAAATATTGTTGTACACATAATTATTAGGTCTAAAAGTGCTACTCGTTGCAATTAAGAACCAATCATAAATTTTTTAAAGACTTATAAAAAGAAATTACGGTTTTTTTTCAAATATAGTAAAAAAATTTTTCAAATATAGTAAAATGAACTAAAATATTTATAAATATAACAAAATAGTGATGATAGACATCGATAGACTATTATCATCTATTATTTTAGAAAAAAAAAAGATTACTTTCTTAAATAGTAGTGTCTTTTGATATGTTGAATTTTATTGTATGGTTCCTTTTTATTTACAATTTTGGTAGGTGGAGAAAAGTATAGAATAGGTAGATCAAAATGGTTGGATATAAAGTGGACAAGTATTGATAAATGTGTAATATATTATATATACTAAGTAGTCTTCAATTTAAATTTGCTCACTTGGAAACACTTGAATAAACAAGAAAAATAAATATAATGAATCTCTAAACTAAAATCACACCTTATTTATATTTTTATAAATTATCCATTTACGATGTTATTGGAGTAGTTGATTCAAAATTTTGTAGACGTGAAATATTTCATTGAACGAATGAAATTAGAGAAATCTCATACACATATAGGTGATTACAGAGAGTATTCCAATTTGAAACAAGAAAGGAAAGACTAAAGTGTTTGACCAAAGGTAAAACAATTTTATTAGATTGACCAACTTGTCGACATCGAATTTAACCCAAAAGCAATATCGATGGTTTCTTCTACTCTGCCTGCATGAGGATGGGGTCATTTCCTTCCAATTTTAGTAGACCTTCACATTGTCTTCCCAATCCCATGTCCAATTGTGAAAACTCAATTGTCTAAAAAAAGGTTGGCATACTAGGTTGGCAAAGTTTTATTCTTTAGGCAATACATTGTTTCACATACTATTTGGGCAATATAATCCCTCAGTCAAACATTTATAAGTTCTTAGGAAGATGGAGGGTTATTCCAGTACAAACTGGTGGTACATAGAAAAAGTATAATTAGAATCAATTTAAACCCTTTTTAAAGGACGTCCTTGTAAAGGAGTATGTATGGTGTGCTTTGTGGAGGTAGAACTTTGGCATACTGTTAGGATCATCCTCAAGGTTTGTGAATAGTTCGACTAAGTTTTGGGTTGTTTAGTCACCAGTTCCTTGATTAGTTCAATGTGAGGGTGTTCTACGAACTCTGTAACTCAAAAACTCGACCAACTCTCACTAAATCATTAGGATTTGGTTGGATTTGAATAGGAAAATTCAGAGTGTCACATTGTTGATAATGAGAAAATCAATACAAAAACACTAGCATCATCCTTCTTCACCAACAAGATTGTGTGGGAGTAAGGGCTAAGATTAGATCGAATAATTACTGCAGCTAACACTTGGTCCTCTAGTCATGTCATCCCTGCCTTCCATGTGTGTGTATGTCCTTAAGGACATCTATCTATCAGAGACTTCCTTTGGCTATTGGATACGAAGTGGTAGTCCTTTCGGCAAGTGGAACATAGCTTCATGTTTCCTTAAACAACTTGACTATTGATGTTGGTGTTGTTGTAAAGATAACACCATAGTTGATTTACTCACGTCAAATGAAGAGTGAAAGAAAGAATTATAGTGTACCAGCATAATTTCATATTTCCCGGACATTTGGACTATTACTCACATTAGTCAAATGCAAATGAAAGAGTTATATTAGAAAGCTCTAGTTCATTTCTTCCCGAACTTTGACTATCACCTCGTGTTTAACGATTCAACCTTTCATTTCAAAGTGTTAGAGACTTGGAGTTGAAAATCTCAACAAAGCAAAAAAGGTTGCAACCACAAACATCCATTTTTTAGATGCTAAGAAGTGTATCCTTTAAGTCCCCCCAACTCACCCCAACCTTTTAATCGAGTTGCAACCCTTCATACTTGGGGATTCCCTCAAAACTCACCATAACTTTCTCCAATAATAACTTTGTCGCAATCAGTTAGGTTTGTGAATTCCAAAATACATATCTACACAAAATATCCCTAAACTTCTCTTCCAACATATCTACACAAAATATCCCTGAACTTCTCTTCCAAGTCCCTTTTGGGCTATTTCTTCCAGTTTCCCCAAAATGAAATGCTCCAAAACCAATATGTAAAGCGTTTCCTTACAATATATCGATGACAAGAGGAGAAAATTAACAGAAAAAATGAGGGTTTGGGATGCTTGGGAGAAGAAAAAACAGTGTAGAAGTTCAATTACAGAAATCCATTCAGTTCTGAACAAGAAAAGCTTTATTCAGTCAAGCAGCATTCCATTACAAAGATTATGACATCTTCCAAACCAATTTAGTCAAAGCACAAATGCCAATTTTCTGATTCCACATATAATAGAGATCTGATAAACAACTTGCAATGTTTTCCCTTTACATTCTCTACTACTACAAATCTTCTTCGCTTTTACTCACTAGTTCTGAAGTTCATGTCATAAATGTTATTATACAAACCACAATAGTAAGTTACCAATTATGTGTGTTAGCTAGCCTTCTCTCCTTGGACTCCGTATGCATGCATCGCCACCATCGGAATGTTGCACCCACAGGCTTCGACTCCTTTCTCCATTTTCCCATGTCTGTTGCCTCACACTCCTGTCATTTGTGTCCCCACCGTCGGAGAATTGAGCCCATACGCTACGACTCTTGCCTCCTCCGCTAAGCTCCTCATCCTCACACCCGGCAACTGTCTTCAAAAGCTCTGACTGCAGCAACGGGCAGTTTTCTTTGAGAAACTCAAACCCATCAGATTGCATTACGGCTGCACCAAACCATTGGGCAATCAGACTACGAATAAAGAGAAGTTGTCCGCATCCAAGATAAAGAGAAGAGACATCTTCAAACAATGCATATCATAGTGCATGTAAAATGGTATGGCACAGCCGGAATAGCACTTATTTAACAGAAAGTATAACATAAAACAGTCCCATCCCGAATTCAAGAAGCCTGAAAACTCAGTCTCGAGGCTCCTTTGCCAAAAAGTCTCAGTAACTCAGGACATTTCGTATTCATCTATGGCAACAGTCTAACAGAATTACATAGCAAGGGTCCCACAACAAGCACAAAATCTCCTTAAAGCATCACTTACTATATACTTCAGAGAGAAGTTCTCTAACCTTGCTTTTATGCTGTCTTTTATCTTTTTGGTTCTTGTGTAGATAAACTTTCTCAATTTGCTATTATAGTTGTTTTCAAATATAGCAAAATGAACCAACTTATTTAGAAATATAAGAATATTTCACTGTCTGGTCTATCAGTGAGACATTTTCCTATATTTGAGACTATTTCCAACAGTTTTGCCACTTAAAATAATTATCCTAATAACAATAATAATAATAATAACCATGTAACTACCCTAGCGACTGGTTTTGCAATTCTTCGTCCCAGAGGATGTATATCGACCTGGCCCTATAATATTTCCTTTCAGAAATAGTTTAACCACAAAATCAGATTGTTAACATGAAAAAATAATAATAAAGGACGAAGAAGTTCCTAATTTCTAGAGATTCTTGGTCCCGTTGTGAAGTGAAAATTCAATAGTAGCCTGGGTTTCCTAAAATAAAGTAAAAGGCACAAAGGCCAAAATTGGGCAGACAACATTGCATCATCAATTCAAATCCAATATTATCAACGAGTTCAAGACAGTAGAGAAACAGGATTCAGCCACCAAGCAAACATTTATTCAAGAAGATGCACACCAACAATCACGAGTTTCTTCGACCAATTGTAAGATGTGAGGAAGAAAAAACGGCAGGGCACACTGGCGCAATCCTAATTAGAAAAGTAAAATGTCGCCCAAGTCACCTAAAAGACAAATGTTCAGCAGACTGATTCACAGAAACAAATGCTCAGCAGCGTACACAAATTTCAACTATACCACTACACGTATTATTTTAGTCATGTTAAATGTAAGAAAGATTACCGGAAAGCACAATGTTATAATTCTACTCCATGCTATTGAATATGCAAAGCTGCTGAAATTGATCCATAGAATGGTAATTCTTCAATGAAAATCAGCCAAAAACATACCAACAAGATTTTCGGCAGTAAATTTTAGGCAAACAGACTTCAAATCGGCAGCATGATAGAGATCAGCAAGGGCCAGAATGTGGGATACGGAGTTCACAGATATGTCCTTGCAAAGTACAGATTCACACATCAATCTTAGTCTGGGCAAATCATATTTATCAGCAGCAGCTAACAGCTTCGCAGGTAATGAATCAGGCAATGACGGAACAGAAGACGAGCTTGCTTCCAAGAACTCGTCATCTTCTGGAAGAGTATCCCTATAAATGAAATGCAGCAAAGCCTGCTCAGATGCAAGAAACTGTCAGCAGATAGAAAGAAGCACACTGGACCTGCTAAAAAGTGGCTTAAACATTAGAAGTGACAAAAGTAACAGTTCCCAAGAGAATTCACCTTAAAAACCCGAGGTTCCATTTCTGTTACAAGAATTTCATCATTATCCTCTTCCATCATGTTCACAAAATCATTCTCAAAAACAGGAGAGCGAGCAGCCAGTACTAACTTGTGAGCACGAAACTTTTCCCCAGACACATTGAAAGTGATATCTGAACCCTCCTCATTTTCCAACAATGTACCAAAATGAGCTCCAATATCTGATTCAGGGACATGGATGGAATGTAGTCTTGAACTGTCTATTCCGGACACAACAACACCAACAGTGCAATTAATTTTCAAGCAATCATCCTTGAGGAAAACTGAGGTTTCAAGTGAAGTCCTCCGGAAGAAGCGCTTGTAGCCCCTAATACGAAAGGAAATAATACAATAATTAATAATAAAAAAATACATAAACCATAAAACAAGCTTGCATACAATTCCATTTGGTGAAAGGAAACCTTTTCACAGTCGCAAATTGTTTAATATTTTTATGAGAACTTTGATAGTGGACTCCAAACTAAAAAGATTATTTTTTTTTTTCATATATCCAAATTCCATAGCGAGAAGATGATTATCAAGAGAAAAGTGAAAAAGAAACACATGTAGAAAATTAAGCATTAGTTAACTCACTTAGTTCTAAGACGCTAAAGCGCTAGAACATGAAATGAAAAGAATTAAGGTAGTTCATATGTTAGGATGCACAACCCTACCAGGCACCATAATATTAGGCAGCACAGAGAGCAAAATCATCAAGATAATTCTTGTAAAACCAAAAGAATTATGAAGCATCAACGATCTATCCTAATGTGTATGTGTCCAACACTAATGTGTTTGACACATGTCAGACATGAACAGATACTTATAAGCACAATAAAAAGTTTCTTGACCAAACTGGATACATGTTTTTTTTTTTTTTTTTTTTGAATAGAAACAGAGAGATATATGTATTACTAAATGGAATGCATAATAACAACTTAAAGGCAAGGGCCAAGGAGGCCCTTCCTAAAAGACTTCTATACCAACAAAGCTTTCCAATTGTTAAAATTCATGGAAAGTGTGTAATTACAAGAGTTTTGTGTGGTTAGAGCACCACCAAGACGCTGGATACATGTTTCAACACTTGTTATACATAATAGAATACAGTCAACCACCTCACCGTCTAGGAAGTTATTCCTCCATTGAATAATAATCCAGTCAAATTAAAAGAGGTTTCTTCACACTCCATTTACCGTTGGACTCCATTACAACATAGAGAGAGGGGGAGGGAAACATATTTAAAATGCTGAGGAAAACCTAAGAGTCTTTCCAAAAAAAAGAAAAATGAATCACATTGCCTGTACCACAACTACAAATCAAAAAATAAAGATTTTTTTTTACAAAACAAAAAACTTTCATCAAGAACTTGCAACTAGAGAAGAAATTCCAAGGGCAACTTCCAATTGGACTTCTCCTTCTTCATAATCAGCTCTCTTCCTCAAGGTTCAATCTAAATGCTAACAATGGTGAAAAACCACGTGCAGTCCTAGTTTCACGCTAAACCTAGTTAGAGACCAAGGAAATATTTCTAGACTTCAAAATTTCTCCAAATTCAAGCACCCATGTACTAACATGGAGAGATCGAGCTCCACTCGACAAGGTGAGATACATCTTCCTTCCATTCCTCTGCCTGCCCAAATTAAATTTCCAACGAGCTTTACAATCTCCTTGACCACTTTTCTAGGACCTTTAAACAAAGAAACATAGAAAATTCATCACGCCAGAAAGAACCCATAAGCAAAAGGACGGGGCCTCCTTTGAAAAGATGAAATGAGCATGTTTCCATTTCCATAGTTTTCTATATATTTTCACAGTGATCACGCTCCAATCATCAAACTTCAACAAATCTATTCAAGAAGGAACACTATTTCATGAGCAGTTTTTTTTTTTTCAGCAAGAGGCGCAAAAGTCAGGCTTACTAGGCCTATGCAATCACCAACTTAGCACTATTCTCACCCAGCCATACTTAACTGCACAGTTTTGGTGGAGTCTGGTGCATTAGAGCTGGTATAGTTGCCCCACTCTTCAGTCAAGATTTAATTCAAAGATGATAGTGGCAATGGCTTTGGAGATTTATGTGTGAGAAGCAAGCTTTGTGGAGGAATATGATAGTGGCAATTTATGGAGAGGATTCT
>JBBPDJ010000023.1:15399004-15426242 GCA_037974625.1 Cucumis cinereus
TTACACTGATCTCTTTTGTAATTATAGTCTTTCATTGATTATCAACAATTGGAAGGCTTTATTGTTTTAGTTTTTTTTTTAGGGAGGGCCTCCTTGGCCCTCGCCTCTAAGTTGTTCTCTTCTTTCTATGTTTTTTAATACAATCGTATGGTTTCTTATCAAAAATAAATAAATAAATAATTCAAAGATATGCTTAACTTTCAAGCCACGTGATACAGCCAAAGGAAAAGATGGAACTACCAAGCTCAGAAGTTTTTCATTGTTGGCAGTATAAGCCTCCAAAGCTATATCTGGTAAGGAAAATAGGGTGGAAGAGCCAAGTCACTTAAGTACCACATTGGTGATGAGACCAAAAGAAAATGAGGTGTGGTTCTCCAGGGTGCTTAAGTAACTTTTTCTTTAAAAGGAAACGAGTCTCTTTATTCATATGATACCGATCAATTGGTTGTACCTTTGCAAATGAACTTTAAAATGACTTAACCATCTAAAGGGAGAAACGGGTACCAACCTTTAAATAAAAAACAAAAATACTCGAGAAAGAAGAGGAACAAAGGCAGAAAACGAAGTAAAGGGCACGTAGCCTCTACACGATGGAAGGGAAAACGTCTATTTTTCAGGTCGTGAAGGATTCTTTTATTATCAAGGCTCTCCAGCTGCTAGAGAAGATGAGTCTGAAAGGCCAAACGAATTGTAATTATCTATAGTTGAATTAGAAGATGATGACTTAGAGGTAAGTCAACAGTTAGTAGCTACCAATCCTACCGTGAAATAAAAATAAATTATCGAGAAGCTGAATCTTCAACTAGCAGCCTATTGTTGATGCTCAATGTAGACTTGATTGTGAGTGAATTGGTTTCCTTTTTTGAGAAACTTTCGAGAAACAGTGGCAACCATTATATTCGATCCAACACTGACAAGAACCCCATTGATGCCCATAGTAGTTCCTTGTTAGAAAAACTCTTTTCTAAAACTAAAGTCAAGGAAGCTATGATTTGAGTTTAAACATATCTCCAGGTCTATATGGGTATACTAGTGAACTTTTTAAAAAGGTTAGGGACATCATCAAAATGAGGTGCTTACATTTTTCCATGACCTTTTTGAATATGACATTTTCAACCGATGTATGGACAAGTACATTTTTCTTGTCCCTACTACCAAGTTGTTTTTTTTATGAAAACAACACCTTTCATTAAGAAAAAAAATGAAAAGATACAAGGGCAAACGAAAAAACCAGTCCAACAAAACACCTCCATTAAAAGAAGGGGGACCGACTAAGTAGAATGTTTTCTAAGGAATAATTACAAAAGTTCTTTGAAATCGAAGCCCAAAGGGCAACATACAATCTAACCAAAGACCAAATCTCACTATGCACCCTCTCCCTACCCCAAAACACCCGATCGTTCCTCTCACCCAAAATATCCCATATAACCGTGCACACCCCCAACACACACCCGATCGTTGGAGGAGGAACTCCTCGATCGTCACTCTGATACTCCGCATACCAGCAAAGCTAACACCGAACTCCTAGAGGAAAGAGCTCCACACAACCCGAGCATGTTGGCACTCTCAAAAAAGATGGCCAAGATCTTCCTCCGCCTTCTGACAAAGCATGCAACAAAAAGGCCCAACAAAATAAGTTCTCCTCCTAAAGCTAAGAAACCTCACAGCACAATCAGCAAGAAAAATAAGCTTCACAGGGAGCTACAAAATCTGCATTTGACAATTTGCTACGATAAATCAGCTAGTCTTGCAATTTTAGAGGGTGAGGAAGGTGTCCAATGAAAATTCTCTCATGGAATTGTACGGGCTTTTGGTTGGGCTATTACTTTCCTTGACAATATTAAAAGAATTATGGAAGTTCTTCTCATTAGACACCCTTTTCATGGAAGCAAATGCTTTGGCTTTTACAGTTTTTTTAGATAAAGTTTTATCTAATGCTTTGTTTTGGTGCAATTGTGGGCATCCGTTCAAGCACTTTAGTCTATCCTTTCTTGTTTCAAATTGGCAAACTATTTGTATTCACCTATAGGTGTTTGAGGTTTCCCCAATTTCATTCATTCAATGAAATGCTTCTAATAAAAATAAAAAAAAAATGAAGTTCTCCTCCTAACAAGCCAATCAACAGAATTAACCCGATCAAGCAAGACTTGCCAGATAAAGAACCTAACTTCCTTTGGAACCTTAGTCCTTCAGACCACATTAAAAACTGACTCCTTAGGGGGGCGGGATCCAACAACAAACTAAACAAGGATTTACAAGTATAACCCCAAATAGGTTTAGGGTTCCAAACACGAACCTCCCTTCTCCCCTCCCTAAAAAAGTCTCCCTCAAGCAAGGAAAGAAGAAAGGCCACCTCTGTCGTTTCCCTATTGGTCAAATTATGACGGAACTCGAAAGTAAAACACACGTTCTCAGAACCAACCAAAAAATATGAATCGTATAATTTTTGGAGGAGGATAAATGATAAAGATGCATAAATAAAGAACAAAGGGAATTCACACCATCCACTGATCCTCCCAAAAGTAAGTGTCCTTACCATCCCCCACAAAACAACGAGTAAACTGAGATAAAGTAGGAGCTCGAAAGAGATATCCTTCCAAGGATTTCAGAATGTGCCTTTAACCCCTTTCGTCATCCAATCAAAGGGATAGGAGCCATGCTTGCTCACAATAATCCTATGCCATAAAGAATCGGGTTCGAGAGAAAAGAGCCAGAGCCACTTTGCCAACAAAGCTCTGTTGCAGATTCTAATATTACCAATCTCTAAACCCCCTGACTCACAGGGCGCCCCACCATCTCCCAACACACCAGATGGGGACCATGACCTTCATCCAACCCCTCCCACAGAAAATCTCTCATGTACTTTATGAAAAAAAGTAACATGTCTTTAGAAGAAAATGCAATTGACAATTGAACAGGTTATGAATCAACTGGAAAATCAATAGCAGAAACAAGCTTAATCAACTCCAGCAGCATCAAAGAAAGTAAATAAGTCACCAGATTCATATGGGCTACTGAGGAGTAAGCAATGATCTTCTTAAGATCGATCTGTCTTGAAGTGGTCTTAATGCTCTTACACACCGAGCTAAGAGCCCTCAACAGCGAAAGGTAATACACTGGGATTCCACTCAACACAGATTTAATCAGAGTTAAATTTACCAGCTTTGTTTGCTACCAAGCTGTTGAGTTCAGACCAATAAGTTTGACCATTGTTTTCTATAAGCTTAATACAAAAGTTTTAGCAAAGAGATTGAAAAAGATCCTCCATCAAACTATTAGTAGCAGACAATCAGCCTTCATTAGGGAAGGTAATTCTTGACCCAATTTTGATTGCCAATGAGTTCCTTGATGACTTTGTTATTATAAATAAGGTTGGCTCTTCAAGATTAATTTTTAAAAAACTTACGATATGGTTGATTGGGATTTTCTTTTTGAGGTGCTAGAGCAAAAAGTTTTTCAAACTTGTCGGATTGGTTGGATCAAAACATGCATTACCAACACTTCTTTCTCCACCTCGATTAACGATAGACCAAGGGATTAGATTCATACTACTAGGGTTAAGGCAAGGCAGTGGAAAGGCTCACATTTCTCACTTGAAGTTTGACGACGATGCTTTGCTTTCTTCAGCCCACAACTATTTTATGCTAAATAATTTGAAGAATGTGGCAAGTGGATTTGAGATGATGTCAAGATTAGGAAATCTCTCTAAAACTCTCTAGGTTGTTCTTAATATTGAAAGGAATGAAGTTTCCGAAACGGCCCTAGAGTGGGGTTGCATTGTTGAAGTGTGGCTTCTTGAGTATTTGGGGCAAGGTTTCAGAGACTAAAAGGAAAATAACGTACAAGGAGGATGGAATTCCAACCTATCTAAATGAGGGGCCTTTCTTCTCTTGAAGCTACCTTATCTAGTATGTCTCTACACATGATACATACTCCCTCTTTTTAAGGCCCCCAAAAAGATCTTTTGAATTGGACAAACAATGAGAGCTGAGTACTGTCAAAGGGAGCCACCTTACTCATTGGAACACTGAGTGTTTGCCGAATGTTGGTGGAGGCCTCAAGTTAGCAACTGAATGGAGAATAATTTAGCTTTACTCACTAAGCACCTAGAAGGTTTCCGGTTGAAAGAGACAATATCCGCCATGATATTTCTAAAAGTACAATGACATGCCCTGTGGATAGTTGAGTTCACATGTGTGCCAAATAAATGTGTGTTGGGAGGCCATTGAAAAAACATTTTTAATGTCGAATGGGACGCTATCAGCCATAAATTTGGGAAGTATAGATAAGGATTTCTTCCTTTCATCTCAAAATTGAGGGGAAAATGTGATTTCTTTAGAGAAACCGCTGAGGGAGGCAAGTTAGCCCATCTTGTACGATGGAATTCAACTTCTAAATCTCAAACGGATGGAGGTGTAGCAGTTGGTGGACTGAAATAAAGAAATATGGCTCTTAAGCCCTCATGTCCTCGTAATGTTTTGTGGATCCAAGGAAGCAAGACTGATTAATTCTTTGCTAAGGCTTGTTGGAGTCAATTGCTACAGACTTTTAATTTGCAATGCATCCCTCATATAGTCTCAGATAGCAGAATAGCTGTCAGAGCTATATTCTTTATCATTTCTCTTGGGCCTTCCTTACCTCAGAGACCACGTTATGCAAGTAAAGCTATTGATTCTAAAATTAGGTTGGAAGGCAATCAAAGAGTCTTCTAGAACAAAAAAAATCAACGGTTTGTCATCATAATTGTGTTTCTTTCTAAATCATTCTCGAAATTTTCTTTGCAAAATGTACTTATAAATTGGGAGGGTTTTTTTTTTTTGTATCTTTAAGCATTGATTCCTTTCCATTAATTCAATGAAAATTTTTATTTCTTATTAGGAGGGGGCAAAAAAATAGTTCTGCTTCGGTAATTTGATAGGTAATTTAGTACACAGACTGCAGGGTATGCAATAAAGCACATCCCATGGTTCCTCGCCAATTATCCCATAAGTTAATCGTAGTGGATTCAACAGCTTCAGTATGGGTCAAAATAATAATGGTTGTTGAAAGACCCACCTTGCTTCATTTAGCAATCAAAATTAATATAAAATGTAAAAGAAATCCCAACCCATAAATTCCCAATCTGAAAATCTAAAACATCCTTTACACGTTAGTTAGTCGTTCTCTAAACACGTAAAAAAGAATGAAAATTGAACGACATCCTGCAACTAACCATTACCCATAATTCAAAATCCGTTCACAGAATTCTTACCACATGCTACCTCTGTACTTAAGCGTGTAAGGTCCACTCTCAAGCGAGCGATCAAAATGACTATGCACCTTATGTTTTCCATCACCACTCTGGTCCACCAAAGTGAGCTCAAACAAGGCACGAACATCAGTGCCATCGCTAGCCAAGGCAATAAACACTGAGACATAAGCCGAATTATCCTCAGGATTCTTACCATCGGGATAAAAGTATATAGCCCACTGATAACCTCCGACGGAAAAATTCTCGCTGGCAATATGCTTTCCCACGCCGATTCCCTTAGCGAGAGAATAACCCTTGATCACAAAGTTATGGGAGCCATTAATAGTCTCGGTAACAGAACGGGAGCTGGTGGGAGAAGCTAGGGGGCTTTTGTTGGGGGAGTACATCTTGTGTTATGGATGAGGAAATGAGATGTTCATGGGGTTGAACGTGGAATTGAAACCCTAGGTCGAGAAGAGGGAGATGAAAAGGGAAATGGGTATGAAAGGGATATGGAGTTTGTGAAGGTTTTGGTGGAGATTTTACGAAGAGAATGGAAGAAGGAAGAAGGAAGAAGGAAGAAGGAAGAAAGGAGATTTTCTGGGTTTTAGATTCTGAGGAAATGGAGGAATGAGTAATTGCCTCTGTGTTTCAATCTTCTTCAGTTCTGTCTTTCTTTTATTTTCTTTGCCAATCAAAAAAGCTTTTAAAGCAAAAGGGAAGATCTAAGAGTTCTTTCTATATTTTTTTATTTTTTATTTTTTTAAATGATACCATTAATTGATAAAATATAACAATGGAACAAAATTTCAGATTTTATCGTTCTATGAAAATCTATCAGTGTTTGTGGTCAATACAAAAAAAATGAAAAATTAGGGCTAAGAGTGAGGTGGGTTACAATAGTATACTCAAGTAATGTTAGTTTTAGTTGGGATTTAAATTAGAATTTAAAATAATTCATATGTCTTTACTATTTTATTTATTTGTTTTCAGGGTTGAGAAAATTTGTTGACCGACTTTTGGACACTACCTCCGATGACTCTACCGGTGAATTTTCAACGATGCCTTCAACCAACCTCCCGTCGCAACCGATCAACCTTGAAAATTTTAGTAAAAATATTTTTAATATAAATAACAAATCAAATAAACTTGTATATACAAATACTTTTAAAAACAATAACACATTTGTGTTTTTATTTTAAGAAGTTTTTATCAAAAGTGTTTAAATAAAATAAATTTTTAAAATCCTTTTTAACCAACAATAACTCTTAGTTTAATTGTAATAAGAATTTTTAAAATGAACTTTTTCATTTTTTTTAGGCTTTTTCTAAATTATAATTATTAGGTTATCTTTTTTAAATTATTTTTTTTCTTTTTTTTTGTTTAAAATTAATGTTTTTTTCATTAAGTATCTTTTTGACGATATGGGTATAAATCTATATTTTCGTTTAGTAACATTTTTTTCGATGGTTAATTTAAGTGACTCAAAGACCTAAACTTATTTTTTGAGTTAACTCAAAAATTACAATGCTCACAAATCTTTGACATCTTAATTGTAGTTGAACTAAGCTCATTTTTACGCTAATTTATAAATTTAATCCCTTTAATTTTAAATACTGTAATTTAATTTTTACGGTAGAAAAATTAGAATTTAGTCTTTATAATTTTAAAGTTATACTTTTTATAAATAGTGTTCATGTTTTATCAAGGTTCTCGTAAATCGTTACTATAAAGATGTCCTTGAGATGTGGTAGGAGTGGAGATGGTTTCCTCATCCTTGTTCGAACTCTCCACTTTATTCTTCATTACTGTGAAAATCGTCATTTGATTTTACGAACATCGAGGGTGAGATTCTTAGTGAACATTTGCTTCTTAGCCTATAAATAGAGGGTTTTGGTATAACTTGTAAGAACACGTAATATTGACGAGATTACTAGGAATTTGGAGTGGAAAAATCTGGAAACTTTTTCTAATTTTATTTTTGTTATTTTGTTTGTTTATTTATTTGTTTATTATTATACACACTTTGATAATATACATTTTCCTAATCTTATCCCTATTGTGCCTCGTTGTAACATGTCTTAAATAAACAGTTAGATTTCTCACTCATTTTTATAAGCAATTTGAATGTAAATAAAAATTTAATTATCAAATTGTTTATATATATAATCTAGATTTAAATGATCTTACCTATTGAAAAACAAAATTAAACTTAAATAATATATTTATCTAATAATAATAATAATACTAAGAGAAATTATTTTAAATAACAAAACTGTTGAAAATAATTACAAGTATAACAAAAATGTTGTGATATATCGCACGTAATTAGTAAAAATATTGTTATATTTGTAAATATTTTAATTATTTTTTTATATTTGAAAACGACCCTAATAATAATAACGTTATTATTTATTTTAATAAGCTTTTTCTAAGAAGGCAAATGGAGTGAAGATATAACGTTTGTTATTTTTCATGAGAAAAATGGTGAAATGTCAACATTTCAATGATAATAGGCTATTTAACATATTAAAATCCAACTATAAATCATAGGCCAATTCTAGTTTTTTTTTCTTTCCAAAACTACACAAATCAAATTTGTAATTTTACTTTTATAAATATCAATAAATAGCTTGTTAAAAAAACAAACATTGATTAATTTTTGGACGAAAAAAATGACATTTTAGTCTCTAAATTTTCATGATAGACAGTTATACTCATCCATATATCAATTTTCATTAAAAAAAAAAATTAACAACCTTCTATAATAGTCAATGTAATATTAGAGTGTGAGCTTAGCTTAGTCTTAGTGGTAATCGACATGACTTTCTACCTTTGACTTTCTACTTTTTTGGACTAACATAAAAGCTAACCACGAATAACAAAATTTAATATTAATTGAAACTTGCAAACAATAACTTAACTCAAATGACATTTATATGTGTTGAGAACTAGGAGGTTTGTGGTTCAAATTCCCCCTAAAAAGAATAATTAATTGAAACTCGAAAGCTAGAACATTAAAAATTACAGAAATTAAAAATAGGATGAAACATGGACAAAAAATACATGTATTAACCAAAATTTTTATTATTCATTTTTCTTTTCAATGTTCAAAAGAAGTTAGCCTAGAGACTTAAAAAGCCAACTGTCTTTCTTTCTTTTCATCTATACATTCCAAGTTTCTTGAGTTTACATTCCCATAAACAAATTCAAATGACTCATCAAAACCTACTTGAAATTTTAGATAATTGTATGATAGATATTACAAAAGAACAATGATTACAATTAGAATATTCTTGAAAAAGATGACTCTTCTAAAAAAATAAAGAAACTACACCACCCCCATTCCACATTCAGACAATTGGAAAACTCAACTTGGGAGGTATGTACCTTCAATCAATCTCTGTGCCTAAAAAAAATGCCATAACATCAGCTGTGTGTGGAGGGTGTCGAGCACATCTCGCCTCGTCTCCGGCGTGCAGAGCTCGTAGATTGTGTTGACTCAAAAATCATTCCAAAACATGACACCTCCGGTCATGGTAACATCTTAGATTGACTCAATTCCATTCCACGTTGGCCAATTCAACAAACATGGTGATCAAAATCATTTGACACAATGTAACACAATATGTGAGTGATACTGGTGAAGCGTCGGGCCAAGTCGACTTTTCAACATGTTAGAGTTGCAAATTCACAAGTTGACCTAATCTATGAGACACCTCTAGCTGTTAGAATTGTGGCTAAGAAAATTCGCCAAACTCAGCTCATCTCAACCAACACAATCAAATTTCCTAAGAACCTAATAACCTAGATTCTATACTTATCCATGTTAGCAGATACAGATGCCTAGGCTTACCAGTTTAAAAAGCTGAACCTACTACCACCACCAACAACATTCTCATTGGTTGAATCAGATTCACTTCCAACAGCTTCATCTGAACCATCGCTCGGGAGCAGTTGAATCCTGTCCGCATGCTCCATGATCCAATCTGTGAATTCAGGGGATGATGCCCACTCTGTCAACGCCTGTCGAGTCGAGTCTCTAGTGAAATCATCCCAGGCTTTCTTTGTGAACTTCTTTCGGTTGCGGGTCTTATGGAAGGTTGAGTAGTAGTCCTGATCTTGCATCCCGGAGGACGACGAGATCACCCCTGCAAGTAACACGTCAAACAATGAAGATGGTAAGAGGTAGAACGAAAGGCGGTTGACACGTACAATAGGAGAAGTAATAGAGCAAAAAGCCAACAGAAGAGTTGAAAACAGCACCTTTAACGGGCGAATTCGGCCAAGCTGGACTGTGGCTATCGGAAACTCTCCACCTCCTGTCTTGAGGGCTTGATCGGCTGAGGAATTCAGGATGAATCCGCTTCCCAACAATTTGTTTGTTCTGCCGTTTCCAAGGGCTACCAGATCTAGAATATGATTGATTCCTAACAAAACTAAAACTGTTTGAGAGGGTCTGATGATATGATCAGTATTTTATATATATCAGAGACACCATATTTCATCACCCAACAAAAAACAACCTGAGATGATGGGTAGAAGGAACCCGGCCAAGGGCTATATTAATACAAGAAGAGTATGAATAGATAAGGTAAAAAGTACCATTGGTACAAATAGATGAGTTAACCAGGCCTTCGCCACTAGCTACTAGACTAAAGCAGGATTTTCACATACTTGACCTGTTTATTAAGTAATAAGAAGCCACTGTTATTGTTAAGAAAAAGGGTAAAAAAGGGAGATGACATATTTTATGTTTCACAATATCCACTAAACATACTTACTTTGAATAACACTTAGGTTGAAAAAAGATCCTCAATTTAATAGTAACTTAGAAAAGTTCGATTACACATTCTCCAATATGAAGATGAAATATCCACTTTTCAAATGTCCATATCCAACAATTAGATAACTGAAAGCTTTTAGTCTTCAAAGATGCACCAGAGCACAAAAATGATTAAAATTGCTCCAGTGAGAATATTCGATTGCAAAATATTTGCTTTAAACATGTTGAGGAAGTAAAAAGGAAACTCAATTGTACTCAGACTGAACCACACCACATCAGAAAGTAAATAGACGAGTAGATGACTTACATGCTACTACGCTGCTTCAGAGAAGAGATAAGATAGCAGGCGGCCCAACAACAAACAAAGGCACCAAGTGCTAAAGGAGCATCAGGGGTACTCTGTAAAGTAAATGAACCACCAAACAAGTTAAACACTTGACTATATTGTTTTTAGACTTTAAGAACTAAGATAAATAACAGTTACATACTTGAGATTTTTATTCTAAAAAAAACTTCAAATGAACTTGGAAAATATTACTCCAGTCATAACAAAATATTTGGAAAGGGTACACCAAGAAATCAACTTCTCTCTGATTCCCCCTCTTCATCATGCACTTTAATCACGTTAATGAAATTCTTAACTGAAACTTTATGGACAACCAAAGACAAAAGCCACACACCTGAAAAATAGACGTGGATCCAATAACACGCATTGCCCATTTTACAAACTGGGCCACACCAATGTCAACATTCCCATCCTCGGAGATCACAAACTTCCGGACAATCCAGAAACCCAAGGCAGCTCCAGAAAGAACGATCCCCAGAATTAAAAAGATCGCAACCTGTAAACATACAAGAAAGAAAGATCAGCAATTAGCAAATAGATCAATGGAAAGAAAAAGACGTGTCACTGTAATCATAGGTCACTGATCACAGTCCTTAAGTTTAATGAAAGGTTCTCATTCATTTCTTTTGCAGCAAGCAGCCCCCGATCACCAGTATTACGGGATCTAGTCATTCTTTTTGCTTCTAGTCGGTCTACTTCTTCTAAAGTATTATGAAATTATAGTTCATCTCAAATCGCCACAGTATTATGGGATCTAGTCATCCTTTTTGCTTCTAGTCGGTCTACTTCTCCTAAAGTATTTTGAAATTATAGTTCATCTCAATTCGCCACGACTCTGTACGTTCCTAAACCCTAAACCCTCAAATTGTCACTACTTGAACATCTTTTTTGTAATCTTTTCATGTGTGGGGATATCTCAAATCCCATTCCTTTTGTAACCCCTTTTGAGAATGAAGATCTGTTTCTTATAAATAAATAAATAAGTAGAATATTTTGTGTGTTGGTGTAACTCCCTCGCATTGGGGATCCTCTTATCCACTTTTTTAATGTATTTCATACATAATTTGTTTCTTGTCCATTTTAACTCATGCTCACGATTGCATAGAAAAAGTAAAAAAAGTAAGGGTCTTCCATTCTTTTTCCACTACTGAAACAAATAGATGATCGCTCTAAAAAGATATGAGCACCAACACGTGTCAGATACCTTCTTTGCTATATAATACACACTAGTAGGTTCCAAATATTAGAAGATGAGACAGCATAAAGAAAAGAAAATGTTGTGATATCTAAACACAGAAAATATATGAACACATTAAAGATAAGTATATTGCAATATCAATGAAGGAATTACAATATCGAGAGGGCTATGACTTTCTCATAACCAATACACTAAGAACTAACTTACCAATATGATCCACTTCTCCTACAAACCCTAACTTCTTCCATTAATAACCAAACTACCTCTAACTACCATTATACCATTACTCTATTGCTTTCCTAGAACACTCTTATAGGTACTCTAAGATTTAAAGTTATGGCTCCTAGCCTTTAGGCTGTCCCCTTTCTCCATTTCTTTTCCTAATAATATGTATCTCTGTATGTTTCTGATGTAGTAGGATTAAGGTAAATTAAGGTATAGTGCTCAAATCTTTAATCGATTAAGATTAGGATTAGCGTCCATGATTAATTAGAATTAGAATTAGTTTTATTGGTTTATTAGGATTAGGATTAGTTTCTTTGATTAATAAGGATTAGTTTGCTTTCCAATTCTCTATAAACAGAGGGAGTGTCTTCTTGTGTTGGCAACTTTGGATTCATAATAAAGACTTTGATTTTGTTATGGGAGATTTCTCTCCTTTTATCATTTAGGGTAGATCAATTTAGTATCAGAGTAGACTGTCTAGGCCAACATTGGTTGCTCCCAATGGAAGCCCAAAAAAGTCTTAGTGACGCCGATAGCAAGAGGGAACTTCATGAGTGGTGCTTGTCGTTGAATAACACACAACTAATTAGGGGTAACTCTTTAAATTCAAGAAGAAATTTGAAAAACCATCCCAGAATGGAATTTTTTTTTTTTTTTTATTAGAAACGATAATTTTATAACCAACAAAGAAGAAAAAAACAACCTACAGCGAGGGCCAAGGAGGCCCTCCCAAACAGCTAATAATTGAGAAAAGCTTCCCAGTTGTATAATATCATGGAAAGACTATAAGTACAGAAGTGTTTTGTGTAATTTGTACACCACCAGTACGCTGTGTGTTGAGCCACAGACCAAAAATAATCAAAAGAATTAATACTATCTTCAAAAATCCTACTATTCCTTTCATTCCACAACCCCCAAGCCAAGGATCTAACCGCACAATTCCAAATAATATTTCCTTTTGGACCGAAAATCTTATAACTTATGGCTTCCGCAATCCAATCATCTATCTTCAAGGGGAGACAGCCACTGAAATTAAAAGCATTAAAATACATTTTGAGGTTGAAACAGCCAAGAATGGAATTTTATAGCAGAACAAATACATTTAGGGGTAGAAATCATTATTTTGGTTGGGGAGAACGAACAAGAAAGGTTGGAATTTGTTTCCACAATTATGAGGTTGAAACTTATTCAAGAACGCCCAATTTGTACATCAATCCTGAAGGATTGGAGGAAAGGAAATAAAAAAGATTAGCATTTGTTGACCCAAAACATGAATCAACATTTTTTTTTTTTGATAGAATTAACAGCTTTCATTGAGAAAAAAATGGAAGAATACGCAAGCGTACAAAAAAACCAGCCCACCAAAACACCCAATCTAAAAGAAGGGGGACCAACTAAGTAAATGCTACCAATGGAACAACTGCAAGTCTTCGAAATCGAAGCCCAAAGGGAAACATGAAATCTAATAAAAAACAAAACCTCGTTGTGGTCCGTTTCCTTACCACGGAATACCCGATCATTCCTCTCCCCCCAATGTCCTAATAACAGCACACACCCCGGCAAGCCATAAAAAAATCGCTTTCTCTCTGAAGGGCGGACCGTCGCATGAATGCTTCGGTGGCTGACATAGCTAACTCTAAACTCCTGCATAAAAGAACTCCACACGACCCGAGCAAACTAAAAATCCCAAAAAATGTGATTGAGGTCTTCCTCCGCCTTCCAACAAAGCAAACAACAAAAAGGCCCAACAAGTGAAGTCCTCCTCCTAACAAGCCTATCAACAGTGTTAACCCGACCAAGCAAGATTTGCCAGGTAAAGAACCTGACTTTCTTTGGAACCTTAGTCCCCCAGACCACGTAAAAAACAAACTCCCTAGGAGGGGAGGAATCCAGCAACAAACTGAACAAGGATTTACACATATATCCCTGACTCGAGTTAGAACTCCAAACTCGAACATCCCTCCTTCCTTCCCTAAAGCTATACCCCTCAACCAAAGAAAGAAGAGAGGGGACCTCCGTCGTTTCCCTATTGGTCAAATTACGACGAAACCCAAAAGAAAAGGCCACAAGATTCTCAGACCCAACCAAAAGATCTGATATCGTGCAGTTTTTGGAAGAGGATAAATGATAAAGATGCGGAAATAAGGAGCAAAGGGAACTCCCCCCCCCCCCAAATGATCCTCCCAAAAATACGTCTTTTCCATCCCCCACAAAGCAACAGGTAAACTGAGAGAAGGTCAGAAGCTCAAAAGAGATATCCTTCCAAGGATTGCAATGTGTGCTTTTAACCCCTTTCGTCATCCATTCAAAAGGATGGGTGCCATGCTTACTCAAGATGATCTTATGTCATAAAGAAGTGGTTTCAAGGGGAAAGCGTCAAAGCCACTTGGCCAACAAAGCTCTGTTGCGGATTCTTAGATTACCAATCTCAAGACCCCCTGACTAACAAAGCGCCCAACCATTTCCCAACCAACCAAGTGAGAGCCATGTTCTTCGTCCACTCGTCCCCATAGAAAATCTCTCATGTATTTTTCAATACTCTTGCACACCGAGATAGGGGCCCTAAAAAGGAATAATAAGATGTACAGGGATACCACTCAGTACCTACCTGATCAGTGTTAATCTGTTATCTTTGGAAACGAACCCTTTCTTCCAAACCACCAATCTCTTACAAATTTTCTCACAAATCAGATCCCAAAAAGTCAAAGCTCTCGGTTGCCACCCAGAGGAAGCCCAAGGTAAGAGGAAGGGAAGGAACCAATCTCACAATCAAACACCTCTACCCACCTTTGCAACTTAACAAGTTCAGTGTTAATTCCAAAAATAGTACACTTACTCCTATTGATTTTTAGCCCGAACATATCTTCAAAGAAGTCCACAATATGATTAAGAATGAGGAAGGACTCCTCTTTCCAGAACAAAATAACAGTGTCGTCTGCAAATTGAAGATGTGATAAAGCAACTTCATTCCTCCCAATCCTAAAAGGATGAATAATGTTTCCTTCACCCCTTGAAAATAATCCGACTCAAGACATCCACAACAAGTAAGAACTGGAAGGGAGACAAGGGGTCCCTTGTCTTAACCCTCCAGAGGCTTGAATCGACCCTTTTGGGGTACCATTGATATACCTCACATTCCTCACACACCCCCACATATACATCTCCATTTATAACCAAAACCTTTTTTCATTAACACTTTATCCATAAAATACCAATCCACGTGGTCATACGCTTTCTCAAAATCGAGCTTTAACCAAACGCCCTCCTTTTTCTTCGTCCTATACTCCTCAATGGCTTCATTAGCTATCAGAGCTTGACCCAAGATCTGCTCCCCACAACAAAAGCTCAATGGGCCAACATCGATCAACTTTCAAAACATTGACAAGAGTTCAAATAATAAATAATTCAAGAAAATCAAAACCTAGAGGTTTCTAGATCAAAAGAAGATAAAAAATTCAACCAAGGTTGTGGAATCTTGCAAGAAACACATAAGACAGAAAACCCATTAGAATTTGGAACACACACGTAGATCAACTAAGCAAGGAAGAAAAAACAAGCGAAGAAAAATCTAGGGCAAAGACTAAGAAAGTCGTGTCCAAGAAAGAAGATGTGATAAAAGGTGGAGGTAATTCGGGCGAAGTAGATGACAACCATGGGCAACCCAATTTGAAGATGTATGAATCTTTAGTTGTAATCGATTGCTTGGAAGACAACGAAGAAGAATATGCGGTAACACGTGATCCATTCGACTCGACCCACACAATTCAACCCAACATGTGTACACAACTCCTGGCATGTGTTTCACACGATCTAACGCCTTCAACCTTGTATGACCCAACCCGTGCTCAGTTCTCCCTAGTTTTGATTCCCTGCCCTTTTCATGGGTTTATTTCAACCCATTTTTCAAAAATTTTAGGTTATGCAATAACAAATTTTCATATGGGTTTATCGGTTGCTTTCATTCTCCGACTTTGGTTGAAATGGTTGAGCAAATCTTGATGTCAAATATCAACAACCAAAGAAAAATATTGATGAGGGCCATGTTCTACCGTCACAAATTTTTTATGGACTCTTTCAATCTTAGTAGTTGAAGTGGAAGATTTCCACGGGCCAACAATTTTATTTGGGATTTTAACAAATCATCGAAGAAAAAAAAAAAAACCATGCATTACTCATTTTCTTTTTGAAACTCGACGACAAGCTTCTTTTGTGAGGAATAGGATGATGTAGTAGGAGGGTAAATTAAGGTATCTTGGTCAAATCCTTAATTGATTAGAATTAAAATTAGTTTCCATAATTGATTGGGATTAGGATAGGTTTCAATGATTGATTAGAATTAGCCAATTAGGATTAGTTTCATTGGTTTATTAGGATTAGAATTAGTTTCTTCGATTAGTTAAGATTGGGATGAGTTTGCTTTCCAATTCTCTATAAATAAGAGATTGTTTGATTGTATTGACAAAACTTTGGATTCATAATAAAGACTCGAATTTTATCATTGGAGATTTCACTCCTTTTATCTTTCAGGCAACATAAAATAAAATAAAATTAAAACTATAAGCTTATACTGATGTAACAAACTCCAATCTATTGTAAGCCTAAGCATGCACTCTACAAGGTGAAGTTATGAATCTCATTTGAAATGCATTAAAAGGTAAAAGCAAGAGGAGCTTAGCTTAGACTTACAGGATTGTGCATCTCTTCTTTCAGTCCAAAACTGAGAAGAATTGAATTTACTAACATTGCAAAGTGGTGAACAAGATAGGATCCTGCTCCAAGCTGGAAAAGACAATGATGCAACTTTCAAGGGATGCTTGACTGAAAATAAGTAAATGCAAAAAACTCTAATGTTATACTCACCACCGATCCATATACAGTGAGATAAAAGGCATTCTTTCGTCCAGTTGGCAACAACTTCATTCCCTGCATGATTAACAAGCCAGTAAGGAGAAGAAAATATTTTGAGCTTGTAATAAGATACTAGCATGGAAGGTTCTGGTCCATCAACAACCAAATTGACAAAGATATGGAATGGACTCAAATTTTTCATTACTGTAATCTAAGAATGCTTGCTTGCAAAATTTGCATTATCCAAATCTTGTAGGGTGAAATAGTCCAATATCAAATTCCAGTAATTACTAACCGTTACGGTTATTTCTGAAAGACAAATCTCAGCCATGTCATCTCATGTCTTAAAAATCCTTGATCAAATATTAAGCTTCCTTCATAAGTATACTATATAAGGTAATCAGATAAACATTGAACAGCACATCCAAGAACTTAAACAGTAAAAAAAGCTCAAAGGAGAACATAGCAATGACTAAATTAAATTTGCATGGCTGATCGAATATATGTATTTAATTGGTAAACTCAAATAAAGCAGGAAGGTAATTGCCAAGGCACACTTGGAATTCATTTATCAAATGCAAAACATACACATCTACACACAAAGGCCATACTCATGAGATGGCATATAATTCAATTAATAATGGCAACAGTGTAGAATAGGAATACAAGGTTAAACAAGGCAGGAGTGGACAAACTATTTCAATATTTTCCAATAAGTTCGACAACAAAAAAAAAAGCACAGTGATCCAAATGATGATAAGATTCTCATGCATAAACCACTGGAAATGGTTCCTTGAAGTAAATGAGTAATCATAAGAAGTAATACTTGTATAAAAATAAATAAATTACACTACCATTAATCATAAGAAGTAATACTTGTACTAAAATAAATAAATTACTATTGCATGGGATTATTTATCAAATAATCATTTATTCATTGTTTTAGTCAGTTGATAGGATATAATATAAAGTGATCACGATCAGGGGTAATTTATCTTAATCTAAGAGTTAAATGTAACCTAACCTAGCCCTTAGGCTGTTTCTCCTGGCTTTTCTCTTTTCTGTTTTATATATATATATATATATATATATATATATTCTCAGTTTCATATCAAAAAAATAAATGTAACCTAACCTAAACCTGAGATAACCCCTCATTTCTTCCAAGCTTCACAAATAATAAAATTTAATGCTGAATTATTTTTGGCACCAACCCACCTCCAATTCCCCAAATTAAGTACACCAAAAAATTAGTTAACCAAACCACCCTCATATACTGAACTAGGGAGTCTAAAAAAATTGTTGTTAGCCTTATTGAGATAGGAATTTTTTATTGTTAATATTTAGTACCTGAAAAAGAATAATTAAAACAACAAGGAAAATTCCAATGGCCATCGAACTGCTGTAATAGAAAGGCACCCAGCTGCTGACTACAGGAGCAAGCAGAAGCAACATAAATCCCAACGCTAGACACAACAGACGCCACCGTTGAAAATCTGCAAGAAATTAGAAAATAAATTAACATTCAAGTAATTTAAGACTGAAGAAGCTCAATAGCCAATGTTATAAACACCTTCTTCAATGGCAATTGTGACGGGACCACTTAGAGGCGTGGCATCAATAACTTTAACATCAACATATCTGACTTCGTAAGGAGACATGGTGATGCTCCACAATCCCTTTTGAAAAGTTTTCCACTCATCGTCTTCACACTGACACAATCCAAGTGAATTGTTCCTGCATAGTTTACAGTGAAAATATTAGAAGTGTGATTTTGGAGCAGCTTTTGCAGCAACAAAAAGTTTCTACTTTTTTTGACTTGTAGTTCCTGTCCATTGAGACTTGCCATGGACATCTTATCCAAAAAAAAAAAGACTTGCCCATGGACAGTGCACATTGTAAGCAGCAGCAATACTCGTGTCTTAGAAGAGGCTAAAGGGCAATGAATATCAGACTATGTACTCCACTTACCAGTGAAAACAAACCTGAATTTTTGTATGTTGTCTTTCAGGAATAACAACAGATGGAACCGCAGTGACTCGAAAAGAACTGGCAAAACTTCCAAGTTTTAATCTTGAAATACCAGAAATCCGAACACGGTCACATTTTATATCAATGGCTCCAGGGAGTGAAGATGGAAAGACATCTTCAGCTGGGTGCTCAAGGTTAATACCTGTCAATTGTAATGTTGAGATTAAGTCCAAAGATTTTAACTAAAGAAGTACAACAAAAAAAGCCATAAACATAACAAATTAATCCACAAGATTCTTATTAACCAAAGTATGCTTTATAAACCACTTGATGCTAAATCCGAACATTAGATCGGCAAACATATATCAGATAGGATAGGCACGAAAAAACAATTAAAGGAGATAATGTATTGCATTGCATAAGGATCTTAAACGTGCGCGAAACTCAACTGAAAATACATATTGAACTTGAAAGATGGCCATATAAAGAGATGCCCAGACAATAGGACCACGACACATTGGTAAAAAAGGACTTGGAATTAACACACCCATGGGCCCCTAGTTCTTCGGTTTTCCTCTATGTTAACTCTAACAAATAGCTACTTGCATTCGAGTTACAACCTACAATCGACTCACACGAACAACAAACGGAGACAAAATACTAACAAACCCTAATCCGCAGTCAAACCACTAAAAACACCTTGCATGTGGCATGAATTCAAAAACCCAGCTCGAGGAGACAAAAAGACAGACACCCAAGAGAGTAACAAAGCACCCCGATTGCAAAAATCAAGCCTTTCTCCCAAAAAACCAAACGAAATGGCTTCTATCACAGACTAGAAAACCACCCATGGCCACAGACATTAAAAGCTCGTAAGAAAGCTAAAAATGAAAGGAAAAAACAAATAGACATTGAAACTGGGAAAGGGTAAGAGAAATACTCTTGATGGCGGTGTCGTGAGCGGCGTGGGAAATGAGGGAAAAGGAGAGGATGGAAAGGAGGAGAAGGGAAATAGGAAAGGAGGATGAAGCGGCCATAATCGCTAATGGAAATGGCCGAGCTTGCGAATTGAGGTTTTGCGAAGGGGATAGAGAGTGTGGCGGTCTGTGGATTTGAAATTCTTTGAGGTTTCTTCTTCCATGGTATTGGTCTGTGTGATATGAGCGTCTTGAAAAGCTCCGATTGCGTCCGCGCCAAGCAGTCGCGTTTCGTCGACGCGGAAGGAGTTGTGTGTGTTTTTGAGTCTGGGCCTCTATGGTTTGAATTTTGGCCCAAGCTCGTTAAGGTCCTTGAACTTAAATAAGAAGACTACAACTTTTTCATTTTGGGCCTTGGAGTTTTAAATTTCACAATTTAGTCCTCCTATTATTTTAACATTAAAATTTTGAAGCCAATTAAGATCTCATTTGGTTATTTTTTAAAAAAGATGAAAAAAATAAATAAAAAAGTTGGCATCGTTTTCAAAAACTAGAAACAAAAAACAAATAAAATACTAAACAAAACCTTTATAAAAATTGTTTTCAAAATGTTTTAAAAACAAAATTGACAAAGATATTGAGCTTCGTGTGTAGGGAAAATCACGGTTGAAAAAAAAAAAGAGGAAACAAACGTAAAATTCTACAACATAAAACTAAAAACAAAGGTCCTGTAGACTAAACGGTTAATTTTTGCATGGTGATTATACGAGGTGAAAAATACTCGTTTAGGTGAAAATGATGAGGGAATATAGGAACTAGATTTTATATAATTTAGCGAAAATATCAATTCACATACTTAAATTTTAAGACTTGTATGAATTTAAAACCTGACAATTATATCAATTTCAACTCTATACTTCTACAAGTATTAGATGACATCAACTTGTGTTGCACGTGTGTGAATATTATATTGTAATTTGAGTCTTAAAATCATTTTAAATGTACCATTCACAAAAAAAAAACAGTATGTAAATGATAAGTGTTTGATTCTCACTGTATATTTTGTCTCTTATAAAATTACATCTAAAAATACCGATTATTAGATTAATATCAATATCACGACAGAAGTTAAAGACAAAACAAAACACATTAGGAAGTGAAAATAAGAAAAACAAATCTAAGTATAAGAGAGATTCAAATGGTTATAAAGAAATGGGTGAAGACAGATTCTTATATAGTCGTAAAAATAAAAATTACAATTCTTTTTTTCGTATTCTAACTTTTTTATCTCTTAAATATTATTAGATGTTAGAATTTGAGAAAGACAACAAATAGTTAATGTGTAATGTTATTTTTATTTTCACATTAAACAAATAATAATACATTCTAAGTCACTTCTAAAAATTATATAGATTATTTTAAATAGCGTATGAACACGTGACTTTTTTTTCTTTTTAATTATAAATTATATATAAAATTAATAAATTACAATTAATATTTATTGTAAAATAAAAGATCCACTTTTTAAGGTAGTATGATATGATATGATATAATGTCATATATACCGTTCTCAACATTTCATTAAACTAACACTGTGTGAAATTTGTAATTAGAGGTTCCAGGCTGTTAAATTATTTTAAATTTATAAGTCAACCAGTTTAGACAATTTATTACAGTTATATTTAAAAACCATCCATGTATTACTCGTGTATAGACTACTTCAAATGTCAATTTTACCAAATGTATGTTTTTCAAAGAAAACTATGAATAAGAGCTTAACTTGTTTCGTTTATAATAATCTAGAGGTTTAATCGATACAAGTATAAGTTTCATACAAATGTAGTAAATAGTGTGAAACTGTACATTTACGAAAGTTCAAAAGTTTAAATAGGAAAAAAAATTATACGTAGTTCATAATTTAAATTTATACAAAGTTGTTTGGACAAAGACTATCTAAGACTATAATAATTACTTATTGCTAAAAGTCTTCAATTAGATACAGTACACAATATTTCAAAACCTTGCATCTATTACCATATTTACTAGGGTAATTGTCAAAAATAGAAAAAAATGAAAAGATTTACAACTTATAGAAAAAAAAGGGTAGATCTTCAAAATTAAAAAATACCAAAATTGCCCCTCCTTATTTTGGTATTGCGACGGCGACGTTGTGATAGTGGTCTATCTCTATCTATGAGATAGAAAATGATAACAATAACCACATCCAAACCACACGTAACCAAATAATCAAACAATGTATTAAGCAATGCACAACTATTAATTTTATAAATTTAAAAACAAGTTGATTGTTAACCAGTAGAAAGAAACTTATAAACTATATAAAGTAGAAAATAAAGAAATGTTTAACTTGAAACTTTACAAAATTGAAGGTTTACAAAAGTAATTCTACAATCAAGATTGAGACTTAGGTTGAGATTGAGTTTGAGAAACGTTCAAGTTTAGCAGTTTCATGGATCATTTTCATAGGCTATGATAGTAATCTTTTTTCTCTTCTATTTGCTCACCTCTTTTTCTATTTGCTTTTCTTTATTGATTTGTTGCAAGAAAATATTGAAGTTAATAAGGAAAACAGTGAATGATAACCTATCAGATAGACAGAGATAGACCACCATCAATGTCTATCCCAAATAGACAACGATAGAGCTCTATTTGAAAAAAAATCAAACCTCGAACAACAATTGTGTTTTGGATGTTTCTAAATACGTAGTTCCAATTGTATCAAAATCATCTTGTGTTCCAATTGTCTATTTCAACTTGATAGACAGAGATAGAGTTTACATTTGTCCCACAATTCATTGAAGGAGAAAAATAAATAAGATGATGATGATGATCCGAATAAGAAGAAAAATGAGAAGAAGAAAAATGTGAATAAGAGAAAAAGAAAAATAACAAGAAGAATTGCAGAAGGAGGAGGAGAAGATTAAGAAGAAGAAGAAGAAGAATTACAGAAAGAAGAAAAAAAAGAGAAGAATTAGAGATGTGACCGGGAGATGCCGCAAGGAGGAATTCGTCGAGCGTTTGGTAGAAAAAATCGCCGCGGTACAAAATTAGGGTTAAAGAAATTTCGGGACATTTTTGGTATTTTACATAAAATTTGGGCTGGGCTTTTCCGGTTTTTTAAAACTTTCTATGGGCCGTAAATATTTTATTTTTTTCATTCTATTTTTGAAAAACCCCCTATTTACTACAATTTCTAATACTTTACATTCGTATTTTTTTATTATTTGTTACAATGTTTACTATTTCTATCTCAAACTAAATAGTTTACCCCTAAACACATGCTATCACAATACAAATCAAAACAATTTACAATCCAAACACAAACTATTATAACCCAACGACAACAACTCAAGACTATAGTAACCTGTTTATTGTTTCAAACGCTTCCTTTTAAATTTTAAATGATAAATTGATTTTTTATTATTTTTTGTCAATAATTGATATACTATTTTTAAGTTTTGTAAATTTAATTCAATTAATTTTGTCACATCTTTCTTTAGGTGGTTGTATTTACAAAACATAATAAATCAACTATAACTTAAAAAATGCTTTGACTTCATGTCAGATCTTAACCTAAGTATATCTCATTGTACCAATAACCACAAAGTTGCACTAATAAATGTTCGGATTCTCCAACCCGAGAATCCTTTTTAAAGGACCCAAATGAAAAATAGCTCCAAGTAAAAAAAAAAAAAAAGACTTGACTTTCTGATTTACTATTCTATAAAATTACACTTTAACAATTATTCCTCGTGCTTCTTCATTTTGCGGTCGTTTTTTTTCTTCTTGTTTTCTCATTTCTTCTTTCTTATTTTCTCTTCGTTTTGCTTTTATTTTATTTATTTTTATTGCGTCACTATCTTATTGTTATGCCGTTTTTATGCTTTATTTCTTCTTGTCTCACGTGCATTTCTTCTTTTTCATTCTCCATTTTTTTTCCTTATACAAAAAGCCAAAAAAAGAAAGAAGAATATGAACAAAGAAAAAAACCAAAGAGAACAAAATTATAGTTGCGAATGTAAAGAACTAGAAAAGAAATGGAAGGCTAGAACAAACAGTTATTTACGAGCTATAAATATTATTTAGGTACGAGAAGTTATTCACGAGTAATGAAAAGATAATCAACAAAAAGTTTAAGTATTAGGTTGAACGAGAACGAATAACGAAGGACGAGAATGAGAAGCAAAAGATAGGGACGGTAAAAAATTCGTAGCTGACTAAGGTGAATGAAGTTATTTTGGTACATTAGCAATTAGCAGGCGGCTGACGTTATGATAAAACCATCTCTTATTGGATTTAGAATCGTGGTTTTGGCCTCCGTCCGTACAAATTACACGTAATTTTATGTTCTTCTTTTTTCTTTGCCGCAAAGAAAAGATATTTCTGATTATGGATTTTTCTCAAATGGATATTCTGATATCACGCTTCATTCTAATTCGGCAACATCGGAAGAACAAGCTATCTATCTATAGCCATCCTCATCTCTAGTCTGCAATCCTTCCGCCATTAAAGCACCATCGACCTCAGCTTTACATGTTAACCTTGCCTTATCTACTACTATTTGTTGTTTATCGAATTCTCGACTCATTTCTCCCAATGCTGCATTGACCCTAAACACATTCAAGAAGCGGCACCCCTATTCACCCAAGGCAGCTTCTTTCCTCAGTGTCTTCTTCAATGGGAACTCTTACGAGTTGTAGTTTTACTTTCGGTGCCGCCAATTTCAAATTTCGGTCCAGTTTTGGGAGCTGTACAACGAGGGAGGGAATGGGGTTCCTGGGGTTTAGGAGGTTGAGGAGTTCTTGTTTTTTGTGCGGGAAAAGGTCGAAGAGGGACAGGCTTTTGGTTTCTTATGGAGATTTTGGTAGGTTTGTGTGTTTTAGTTCAGATAATGAAGGTCATAACGAGGGAGACAGAGAGGATGATTTGCCTAAGGAGTCAAAGGCAGCGACGGCGACGGTATCGGCTGAAGAGGTTGAAGAGAGGCGTGGCAGTGAGGTTGATTCGGAGAAGATGACCCCTCCATCGATTTCTTCAAGGGTACGATTGTTGAGCTTTTTTCTTTTCACTTTGTTCATTTGTTGTGGGTTTTCTATGAAACTTGGCTGTGTTTCAAGTTCGTTTGGTAGTCATGACACAAGGAGAAGGGTTGAGAGTTATTTGCCTCCTTATAGTCATCTCATATTCAGAAACTCATGTGGTTAAATTAAGATTTTAAAGTTATCCTCTTAATTTGCCCCCTTCTTTGAACAAGAGACAAAATTTTTCATTGAAAACATGAAGAGAGAGAGCTCTATTATATGCTGGCGAAGATTCTCCATCTTCTTTTTAAGGAACTTTATCCAATCTATCCAATTCCTTGTCGAGGGGAGCTGTCCAAGCCAATAAATTAGCACTAGATACTGCATCTGACTCCATAAGAAATGATCGTCCCCTTAAATGTTTGGAATTGAAATATTATACATATCAAAACTAAAAGTTACACCGTGAGATTTTATCCCTCTATGAAAATTTATAACTTGGCAATGAACAGAAATCAGAAGTTGGAATTGGCATTGTGGATCAGTTATGTGTGGAGTGTTCTCTCTTGTTCATGCTGCAACTTTATTAAAGCTCCAATTGTTATAGCTGAATGCCATTGTGGGATATGCTTGATCTAGCTAAAACTTGTCTTGAACTTTAAGATGCATTTCTAACTGCAACCAATCATCTTTATCTAAAATGTTTTATGATAGAAGAAAGTATGATATGTTTATAACTTATTTCCCGTTTCAGTCATCAAATTTGTCTCCAATTGGACCAGCTTACAACAACTTTCAGGTTGACTCTTTTAAACTGATGGAACTTCTTGGACCAGAGAAGGTTGATCCTTCTGATGTAAAAATTATAAAGGACAAGCTTTTTGGGTACTCCACCTTCTGGGTAACCAAGGAAGAAGCGTTTGGAGATCTTGGGGAGGGCATTCTTTTCCTTGGGAACTTAAGAGGTAAAAGGGAAGAGGTATTCTCCAAACTCCAAAGCCAGCTGGTTGAAGTCACAGGTGACAAGTACAACCTTTTTATGGTGGAGGAACCAAATTCAGAAGGTCCAGATCCGCGAGGTGGCCCACGTGTCAGTTTTGGTTTGTTGCGGAAAGAGGTCTCAGAACCCGGTCCAACAACACTTTGGCAATATGTCATTGCTTTGTTGTTGTTCCTTCTAACCATTGGCTCCTCTGTGGAACTAGGAATTGCATCTCAGGTATAACTACTTATTATAGAACTTTCAGGATCCAATAGAGTGAAAAATAAACTTGATTTGATGACTTGACAAAGTGATAGCTAAAGATGCATTGAACATGTGTTTTAATACAGTCCAATCATGTGTGTCACTTTTCTTCTTGTGTTCTCTTCTTGTGTGTTCACTACTTAATTGTGTGTATGTATATCCTCAATGGTTTCGATCCTTCTTTATTTGTCACATTTGAAGTAAATTGTTTACTGTATCTCATTGACTTGGACAGATCAATCGTCTTCCTCCAGAGGTAGTGAAATACTTTACAGATCCCAATGCTGTCGAACCACCAGATATGGAGCTTCTATTTCCATTTGTAGATTCTGCTCTGCCTTTAGCATATGGTGTGTTGGGGGTTTTGTTGTTTCATGTGAGTGAAATTTTTTACTTGTTATTTTCCATTTTTCTTAGTGGAAGCATACACAAAATTGTTTTTTTTTTTTCTTTTGCGTCTGACTTACTAAAAGTATATTGCGATAACCTTCTCTTAACCACTTCATTGTCAGATAAGAGCCGGAATTCTCAGTCTGCACTTTTTAATATTTCAATTCTTAATTTAACCTTCTCTTTACCTCTTCATTGTCAGATAAGAGCCGGAATTCTCAGTCTGCACTTTTTAATATTTCAATTCTTACTTTACATTTTTAAATTTCTCCTGTCCAGCAACTTTATTAGTTCAAGTATGCATAAAGTCACAGACAAGGTCATTCCTCTCTGGTTGTTTACCATCCACATATTTCTCTAGGAAAATGTGGAAAGTGAGGAGTAAAGTTGTTTTGAGGGGGAAATGAATGAGGATACTGTTAATTCATCAATCATCCCCAAAGCTTAAGGTCATCATGGGTGCAGTAAATCTATTCTTTTTTTGTTAATACTTTACCACTCCTCCTCACTAATCACGTTATGAGCTTGAAAATATATAGAATGATCCAACAAGTGAATATCAATTATTAAATTATTAGTTGGAGAGAAAATGATATCTTAGGGGTTGACATGTAGGAATTTATGCTTTGATATCATGTTGGACACAAATCAACACCAGGGAGCAAAGAAATAATTTTGTTAAATGCTCCTTTTTGGATTATAGATAATTGGAGATAGTTTCTCTCCTTTATGATGTATACCAAATGAGAGTTTTTATTGATGTTTTAAAAGTTGTGAATACAAGAAGACAAGTACTCTTTTTATAATTGAAAAACAAACTAATCCTACTCTTAATTAATTTAATAAACTAATCCTAATCCTAATCCTAATTAATAAAAGAAAGTAATCCTAATCTAATAAACCAAAGAAACTAATCCCAATCCTAATAAATTAAGGATTTGACCATAGTACCCTATTCCTACTTATAAAAATAATAATAGAAGAAAAGAAAGAATAACACCGGGTATACGTGGAAAACCCTAGTTCAGGGAGAAAAAAC
>JBBPDJ010000023.1:15434870-15445152 GCA_037974625.1 Cucumis cinereus
GAAATAATATTTGTTTATTAATAACGGTCAACGGTTTACATTTACTATCTACGAGTTTTAGGACATAAAACCCAACATAGACCACCTCCTTTTTTCTTAGGGTAACCAACAAATTGACATGATCATGAACGAGGTTAGAATTTTTTAGAATTTGTCACTAGCACATGTGCAGGACAACCCCAAATCCTGAAATAACACAAACTAAGTTTACGCGCCCCCTTCATAACTCGAAAGATATTTTAGAAACACTTTTTGAGAGAACATTGTTCAATATATGAACTACCATCTCTACTGCATACCTCCAAAACGAGCTAAGAAATTGAGCATAGTTCATCATAGAACTAACCATGTCTAACAATGTTCTATTCCTTCTTTATAATATACCTTACTGTTGAGGTGTACTAGGTGCTGAGAATTGAGATTGGATTCCATGTTCTATCAAATAATCCTAGAACATTAAATACATGTACTCTCCACCTCAATTAGATTAAAGTGTTTTAATTATTTTACCTAATAGGTTTTCAACATTAGTCTTATACTCCTTCAACTTTCTAAGAGCTTCAAACTTATGTTTCATTAGGTATAAGTAACCATACCTCAAATAATCATCTATAAATGAGATTAAGTATTTGTACCCTCCTCGAGCTTTTACATTCATTGGACTATGAAGATCCAAATGTATCAGCTATAAAGGTTCTTTGGCTCTATGACCTTTTCTACTAAAAGGTATTTTAGTCATTTTACCTTCAAGACAGGATTCACATGGAGGTAATGAATCATCTTCTAACTCACTTAGAAGCCCATTTTACATCAATCTCTCAATCTGATTGAGATTAATGTGACCTAATCTTAAATGCCAAAGATAAGTATTGTTACTTGGAGAAATTCTTTGCCTTATAGATTGATTACTAGCAATTTTAAACATCTCATGATTTAAAAGTGATTTTGCTTAAGTTGGTTTTAACACATAGAAGTTGTTTTCTAACTTAGCTGAACAAATATGTACACCATTTTTAGAAATAAACGCTTCATTAATAAAAAACGATATAGAATAAAATTGTTCAAGCAAACAAGAAATAGATACAAGGTTCCTTTCGATTTTTGGAACTATATACAAAGTTTTCAAAAATAAGTATATATTTCTGAAAAAAACGACTTTGTCACCTCCACTATACGAGCTAAAAAAACATCTCTCGTTCCAACCTTGAGCGTCATCTCACCCTCTTCAAGCTACTGGAAGGAACTATTTCCCTGTAAAGATGAGCGAACTTGATCAGTGGCTCCTTAATCTAGTATTTAAGCATTATGGTAATTTTTCACTAAACATGTTTCTAAAACAAGTAAATAATATTTACCTTCCTTTTCCTTATTCTTCTCAGCAAGGTATTTGGGGCAGTTGTGTTTCCAGTGACCATCCACATTGCATTGGTAACACTTGTCCTTGTCGACCACCTTGGCCTTGCCCTTTTTTTTCCCACAACAACCTTTCCTTTTCCTCCCTTTTTTTTCTAGATCTTCTTAGAACCTAAATATGAGGGAACAAAATTAGTTACAGAGGATGAACCCTTAGAAGCTGTTTAGATTGTGGAAATTAAGGTGGAAATAAGATTGCTGGGAATAAATTATGCCTGGAAATATAATGCATGGTAATAAGATGTCTAGGAATTCATTATAACTGTGTTTGGTTGTGCAGGAAATGTTCAACAATTCCTAGTAATAAGTAATGCATGTGTTTGGTGTTACATGGGAATAGTATAAGATTTCATCCAAGTAAATGTTATTTTTGTTTAAATTATGTGATCACACTTTCAACAATTTTGTGCAATTATATAGCATATAACTAATTAAAAAAATTAAGATACTTAGCAAACACTGCATGCTAGCTCAAAATAAAGAGTAGATTGCGTGTTTGTTGTTGCTTATCATTGAGGTAGGTCCATCCACTTCTTGTCCTTCAGCTATTGGTGGATCAGGCACATAAAAACCATCCATTTCTCTCGAAAAACCATTGTTGTTCATTTCTCGCTCTACTGCTCAAACATGTCAGTTGGACCTTCTGCACCAAGTCCATTGACTCTACCTTTTCCCAAAACAATGGAAAACTGTTCGTAGAACGAAAAATACTTGTTTCTCAATTCTTTTGCATTAAGATGACTCTGTGAAACAAATATAAATCAAATTTTAATACATTTCAATTACTACATGATAACATTACACTAGCAATAAAAAGTCTACATTTACCTTTACTCATTCATCAAATATATCTGTTTCTACTTCTACACACTTTTCTTTATCTTTCCATCCAAAACCGCTGTAATTTGGGCCTAACATTTCAACGATTGCATGATACTGCTTTTTCAACAATTGAACTCTAGACTCTATGTGTGGTTGAGACTTAACTTCATAGTTAGGAATTTTTTCAGCCATTCATTTCTCTACGTGATTGAGAAATCCTAATTTGAAAGTACCATTATCAGGCTTTCGTGTGCCAATGTTAGATAACTCCAATAAGCATTCCACTAACTTCTCATCTTCTATCTTACTCCACATGTGTTTCACCTATCGAACCAGTTATAGATTGTTTGTTGACATCCATATCTATGATTCACATCACATATTAAACTATTAAACACAAACCTTCACATATAACATAGTATGAAAATGAAAGCATACATCACATATCATAAAGATGGAATAAGTAGCAAACTAACAGTTCATAATGTTTCTTAGAAGCTTACAACACAGTGCATGTTTACATCACAATAAAACATCCTAATACTTATATCTAATGACCTTCCACTCCTCAAACATCTCAATTGCTAAGTTATCTCTTCCATTTGTCCATTCATTTGAACTTTCAATATGTGTTGTTCGATCATTATTTATGTCAAAAGTACTTGAATGAGTGTCTCCATCTTCATCTTCTTCTAATGGATCTACAAACATTTCTCTTCTTATAAGATTATGAATGAGACAACATGTTGTGATCATGCGACATTGAACTTTTACTGGACAATAATATTTTCTTCAAAGAATAGCCCATCGACCTTTTAATAGTCCAAATGCCTGTTCTATTACATTTCTCGCGGATGAATGCTTCATATAAAAAAATTCAGTTGGAGTTCTTGGTTGGTATCCTTGCATCCAATCATTTAAATGATATTGTTGTCCTCTATAAGGAGGCAAAAATCCTTCTCCGTTTGTATAGCCAGCATCATATAGATAGTAACAACCTAAATACATCGAGAAATACTTGAGAATGTAAGTAAAATGTGTTTCAAATCCAAAATTGTATATAATAGTCCAACCCAAACTACATGCCGATCCTAATATTAGACATGGTACCTTTTGGAATCTTTAATCCATTCCTTCTAGATATAGCACCTCGTAATACTCTTGAGTTAGAAGATGGACCTTCCCATCCAGGTAAAACATAGATAAATTGCATATCTTGGGAGCAAACTCCTAAGACATTAGTAGCAATTTCATTCTTCCTAGTTCGATAACTGGGTCTATCGAGAATACCCACATTGACTTTAATGTAGGTTCCATCTAATACACCTAGACAATTCTAAATACAAATACTACTTTAAATTAATTAATACCACTTGCTACTATTTAAATATGAATAAAACTATAAAACAAAAGTTACCATAAACCATTTCCATTTTTTATCCAAGTAGTTGGCAATAACATGCTCGGGATGTTTAAGTAATAACTCATGTAATCATAACACATAGTTCAAACTATATTAAACTGTCTACTAATTGTTTCTCCTGAACGTGCAAAATGTCGACGTATAACTCTATTTTTAACATCATGTTCAAGGATATTTAAAAATATTGCAACCATCTCCTCAACTTCTACATTTGTCATGCCTCTTAGTTTGCCGGTTGTTTTAAGCATATGGCATAATATAGTAAAACATCTCTCATTCATTCCTGTCGACTCGAAACATGCTAAATCACTCTTATGTATTAGACGAAAAAAGTTTTAGCTGTCTAATTCGTTGCCCATAGAATGAACTTCCCCTCATTTTGTTAGGTGTTTGTCCTTTATACAATAGTATTACTACCAATAAAAAAGATGTTTTCATTGTTTGTTTTATCATCTCTAAATATGACAACAAGATGATAAATATTTGTTGTTCAGTAGCTGAATATTTGTGATTCATATTTGCATGATAAAAACAAAAATTATCTCATCATTAGTTACATTATAAGAATGACAATCTTTTTGTTAGATATAAGTAAAAGAACAACATCCAACCAACCCAGATGAAACAAAACAAATAAAACAACCATTATACTTATTGACCTATACTAACCAACACTAATTAATTACAAACATTTTAGGTTGTAGAATTGTAACCATTAATCAATTATAACCACACGCCCACACAACTCGCACAATTTCTTCATTATTTTTTTTAAATTACCATTTGTTTTCCCTTATCATTCACTTATTTATATAACACATGATGCCATTAATGAAGAGAATATTGTGCAGATGGGGTAATCTAAGGACATCAAGTTGGGTTGCCTTTTAACTTTGTATTTGGACTAAGAAAGATCATGGAAAGGTGGAGATGTGGGCTATTATTGTATGATAAACAGTTAATTAATTAATCAGACATCATTAAATCATAAAGGAATGAATAGTAAATTTGGATTTTTGGATCAGAAATCCCATGGGAGATAGAAAAACTTGGAAGATTGAAGGGTCGGCTAGATAAATAGCAAAATTTAAGGTTTATTTTTGACAAATAACAAAAAAATTAGAATTATAAAAATGAAAAAATGAATTAAATATTATTAATTATAAATTAACAACGGACCAAAATACCCTAACTAATTCGAATTCAAATTCTCACAACTAAGATTTTCCTACTATTAATTTATTGCAAAAATACTTATTTTTAAAATCACAACAATTTTGATGGATACAAACCTCTTAACAAACTAAAAGATTTGATTCTCAAAATACGAATAAATTTAAAATTAAAATTAAAACCAAAAATAAAAATTTTAAATTATTAGAAACGTTGAAGGTAAAAAATATTTAAATAAAATGATTATATTAAAATAAAAAAAGGAAACAAGAAGTTTAATTTTGTTTGAACTACTAACAAAATAAAAAAAATAATCATAAAAGAAAAAAAGAATTACAGTGTAATTCAAATAACCTAACAAAATAATAAATAATCATAAAAGAAACAAAAGAATTACAGTGCAATTCAAATACAAAAACTTTATTTTAGCATAATAAAGTAAAGTAAGATGAATTGACATAAAAAATGAATTACAATGTAATTCATTTTACCGAGAGTAGAAAAGAAACTCACCTAACCATAGTAGTGGCAAGATGACAATTGAACACTATACCTCATGGCCAGCTTTCTTGTCAATGGAGACGAGCTTCACGAGGAGTGAAATAGCAAGAGAAATATGAGGGTAAGAGTGGCAATGGCAATGGAAGCAAATGAAAGCTTGTTGAGAAAAAGGCGAATGTGGCATAGAAGAATTTTGCACTTATTTAGGCTTACCAAATTTTGAATTAATTCTCAAAACAAACTCCAAATCAAAACCTTCAGTCACAATAATAAACATTCACTTTAATCTAAACAAATCCTAAAATAATTCTTTAATGGGTATTCAAAAACTCATATTAAAAATCCAAAACTAAACAACTCACACCACACCAAGCAAGTCAATCGGTGACGACGACTCAGTTTGTCACGGCGGAGCGGCGCGACGTGAACTAGAGCTCGTGACTGGGTGCAAACGAAGGCGACGCACCTTGCAGCACGAGAAAGCCCATTGACCAGATCGACTGAATGAATCTAACTAACTTTATTCCTATTTTAATTTTATAATAAAACTTTACTCTAAAGTTTCTAGGTGTATTAAACCATCTAATTTATCTAGTGACAACTTATGATAATAGGAATAAGGTTAATTCAATGCTAGTTTCGGGTCAGTTTCCACGTAGGAGGTGTTTTGTAAACCGTCAACTCAAGTACCCCTAACCTTAGACAGAACTTTACCAGTGAAGTTCCCTTATAACATTGAATTTTATTTGTCCTACTTAGTTTCATTAAAATAAAATAAGACATGATTCTATTTCTATTAAAATTACTGCGATCTTAGGTCTAAATTAATTTAAACATTTTAAATAAAACCAATTCCCTAAAATCCTACGGTTGCAAGCAACTCTTTATTATAAGTAGACGGTTTCTAATCATAAATTTTTTAACTATTATAAAATTAATTACTTAGACCTATAAAATGCATACTATGATTCAATTAATTAATAATCAAATTATAATTAAATATAATACCAAGGAAAATGCATTCCATGACTTTAATATAATTATTATATTAAATTGTGGATGTGTCGTGTTCAATGCAAATTGATTTTCATCTTTAGTAAATAACACTTATATTTAATAAAATCATGAAAATAAGCAAGCATATACAAGACATTAATTAAATATAACTTTTATATTTACTTAAGTAACGTCATGCACCATGCTTATCCAATTTCATATATTTAACATATCAACATACATTAAATCACTCATGAAAACATCCATCATGCATTACAACCATACATTATAACATTTATAATATAGTAAAATGCAGAACATGCTCAACCTATGGTGAGATTTATCTAAATGACATTCATAAAGCATTTAAATAGCAACATTGAACAGATAAAAATTGGCCCCTAGGATAAAATAAAAAGATAAATTACATTAAATTAGTTAATTTTATCTTCAAACAGGCTTTGTCGCTCCAGAATAGAACTAAAACTCTTCGAACTGCTTCAACCGGGCTAAAAAACCATAAACCAAACAAAAAAAGTATGGAACCGGACCAAAATTGAGCCAAAACACATGAGCTAGAGCCAAAACACGTGAACACTAAAGCACGTCAAATCGAAGCAAAACACGACCTAAATTGTGGTTGACCAACTAGATTTTGTCGAGCCAAAGTCATCTAGTGAGCCGAGCCGACGAGCCAAAACCTGCAATGTCACACGCCTTCCTGGTGCTCATTGACGTCAACCCTCATCTGCCTATGCATTTTTGTCTAATTTTTTTGTCTTGGTAATACAGTGTCGAACAGTGCCAAAAAATCACAATTTCTTGGCATTTGGTCAACTGATTTGGCCATTTTTTGTGTCAAAATTCTGAGAAAGTTGACCTCTATCTAGACATGGACTTACAAAGACTCGTTTCACAATTAAAATGCCCAAAAACGCAAGGACCTTTACAATGGATGACATAAAAAATGTAAATCTAAGACCAAATTAAATTGAAAACATTCAATTGCAACACTCTCATTCATCATGTAGTCCACCAAACGAATGAAATTTTTAAAATTCACAATTAAAATTTGAGATGACATTGATACCAATTGTAGGGATGAGAGCCCCAAAGCAAAGGAAGCGTTTCACATAGACTGTAATTGAAATTAATTTGGAATTTGAAATAGTCATATATTGTCAAAAACAAATTATAGAAAAAACAAATCTAGGCTAAACATGCCTTTTAATTTAGATTAGAAAAGTATAAAAAGAATGAAACTCGTTCAAGACTCAGAATCTACAAAACTCCTTTTTGAAAGTCATGGAGCACCACCACTTGGAGTCAGTCTTATTCTTTTAGTTTGAAGTTAATTGGCTTGTGGAAACCAATTAGAAAATTTTAAAGAGAACAATTTTGGAGAGAATTGTGATAGATAGTATGTAGAGAGAACACATAAAATCGTTATGCATTCGTAAACATATTCTCTTTGACAGGTCTATTAATCACGGAGATGGAAAACGTGGGGAGAAGACCACATCATAAGTAACTCCCTGTTAATTTAATTTGACATTTAAATTAAATTAATAAATAGTTTAATTAATTAATAATTAATTAAATCAAATTTAATTAACTATTTAATTTAAATCATATTTAAATGAACATTTTTCATATAACCTAATGTTTTAATTCAACTAGTTTAATTAACTCAAATCAAATCAAATTAAATAAATAAATAATTCTAAATTAAATATCTCATATTTAATTTAACCTACATTTGAATCGTATTCAATTTTATTTTTCTCATAACCTATAGTATTAATGTGTATCTAGTACGCATTAATTTTAACCTATAATTTTAATATAAATCCAATTCATATTAAATTAATAGTTGATTTCCTTCAGATATTTAATTCTCCCATAAATTAATTTTAAATAGTTGATTTCCTTCAGATATTTATATAATGAACACCGTCACTTCAAGTATTTTATTTTGATACTTTATTTTTGTAATGGGTATTAATTCTTTACTTCCCACTCGTTTCTATACATTGCGTTGTATTTTGATGTTGTACATCCCACTCATTTTAGACACGTGGGAGACTGTTGGAACTAGTGTCCTAAATCTTATGGTTTGTAGTTTCATTAGCATAAATTATTTATTTAATAAAACCAGACGTATTTTATTTAACATTTAGACAACATTAATTCAATTCAACAAACTAAGATCGAAGGTTATATGATGTTACTTGAGATGTATATGTTACAAATAATATGTGGTTGACATACAAGTGGTTCATGTTCAAGTTATAACCTAAAATATCTGCAATAAATAGATAGAGATTGAGGTTGAATGCCTTATTTTTGTAACACTACGGATACGACCCACTTTGTAATTGTTACATGATATGTATATGTTACAAATAATATGAATCATAATGTTCATGTGAAGACATGTGAGCGGTGGTATACTATATAAAGAAGTTTATTCATATACCGAATCGCAAAATAATTGGTTTCTCTTTATAACACCATTAATTACTTGAAAGAACCAATATTTCACTAGGATGAGCATAGGGAGACTTGACCTTAATCTTGAGTGAGTTGTGAACTTCTTTTTATGACGATATTCCTTTGATATGTATGGAAGAGAGTGGCCATGATAGCCAACTTAACAAGCCTACCATTTTGGGATTTGTCTAAGTAAGGAGCTGAGAACATAGCTACAAAAGATGGAACTCACTCCTTCCAATTTATTGAGATAGTAGATGATTGCTCCTTTAATAACTGATTTTGGGTTTTGAACAATGAGGCCTCAACCTTTTGTTGGTTCAAGAGGTATTATACATGGATTATAAGTTATTTGTTCATTAGAGAAATCAGTGGTATTTAAGAAATAGATGTAACTATAGAAGTAAAACAGTAATTTGACCAAGTGACTGATAATTAATTCATTGTTGATTGGTTATTTTTTTGGAAATAGAAATATATCTACAGTGCAAAGAGTACAACTATCAGCCTTTAGTGGAATGACCAGTAGTTAATGAATATTGGTTAATTGAATTAAAAGTGTTTAATTAATTAATCTCATATCATTGGAGCTTCTAATCTATAGGTTCATTAGGTCCCCTTGTTAGCTCACTATGGATAATTATAGGAAATAATTTTAATTGTTCAAATTAATTAACATAATTTATTTTTAATAATATAAAATATAAGGTATTTTGATATACTGAGAGATATAGTTAATTATAGATATGATCTATAATTCATACTATGTTATTGAAGAGATATATTTGAATGAGATTCGAATAATTCATAAGAATTAGATAATTCATATGAAATAATAATATGGAGACATTTATAAATATGAGATATTCATAAATATGATTTAATATATCATGGTTCGTTTAATTAACTTGTTGAGAGAATTTTGAAATCTTAAAGGAATTAGGACTTGAGAGAGCCTATATATACCATTATACCCAATTTAGAGGATAGGCATTCATTAGAGAAAAATTAACTATAGAGACAATTATTCTTTTCGGCCTCTATATTGGGTTTCATGTCAGAAAACACGTGATAAATGTTAAACTATTCTATTATTCAATAAAAATGTTATTGAGGTATTATTCAATATATTAGTATTGAATAGGTGATTTGCTCTTTATAAACTCTAAATCCAATAAACTAAGGTTTCTTAACTATAGTATGAATACTTAACCTTTATGTAGTGACATAAAAGTGGATCAAGTTCGAGTTGATAGTCTAGATGGTCTATAGTATAAGAATATGGCTAGATACCTTATTTTTGGGACACTATGAATGCGACCCACTTTGTATTTTGGTACTAAAGATGTAATCCTAAATCGTCCGTGTGGCGACATGTGAGTGGGTGATATGATCCACACAAGCATCAAATTATTAATTAGGCTTTATTTAATAATTATGATGTATTTTAAATAATTTTCA
>JBBPDJ010000023.1:15445252-15533289 GCA_037974625.1 Cucumis cinereus
AAAACACAAATGGGTTTCAATTTTTTTTAAAAGTATTTATACATATAAGTTTATTTGATTTGTTATATCTTTAAAATTTTTTCAAGGCTAATCGGTGGCGACCGAAGGTTGGTTGGCAGTGATCGTCGAAGTTGGTTGTTAGAAGTTAGCCGGTGAGTCACTAGAGCTGGTGGTGGTGATTGGTCGACAACGATCACCAGAGGTGGTGGTCGGAGATTGGCCGACGACGATCACCAGAGGTGGTGGTCGGAGATTGACCGACGACGATCACCAGAGGTGGTGGTCGGAGATTGGTCGACAACGATCACCGGAGGTGGTGGTGGGAGATTGGTCGACAACGATCACCGGAGGTGGTGGTTGGAGTTTGGCCGGGAAAGATCACCGGAGGTAGTAGTCGGAGTTTGGCCGGGGACAATCCCCGGAGGTGGTGGTCGGAGATTGGCCGGCGACGATCACCGGAGGTGGTGGTTGGAGATTGGCCGACGACGATCACCGAAGGTGGTGGTCGGAGATTGGCCGGCGACGATCACTGGAGGTGGTGTCGAAAAGTTGGTCGACGAACTTTTCAACCCTTGAAACAAATACCCCTAGGGTTAAAGAATAGTAAAAGCATGTGAGTTATTTTAATCCTAATCCTAATCCTAATCCCCAACTAAAATAATCTTTGCCACAAACATGGAGTGAACTATTATAGCCTACTCCACTCCACCCCACTCCATGCACCAAACATACCCTAAATTGTCAACACTAAACCTTAAATTTGATTTTCATACGATAATTAATTAATTTTAATAATATTAAAATAAAAAAATGTATTAAAAGATGAGAGATAGTATGAATGAAGGTTTTGGATGAGCGTAATTCATGGTATAATGGATGCATGAGAATAACTTATTTCCATGCTTGAGCTACAAAATGTTGTACCAAACAAGGAAATGTTTATCATTTACTCATTCTCACCTTTATTCTCATTTCAATTTCTTCAATCCAAACGATCCGTACATAAGTAAAAAAAGATGAAGAAACAAAAAATCCATAATAATAATAAGGGGTTATTATAATATATAAGACATAATAGCCCTCGAAGCTTAATAATTTGTGTTTGAGATGCATATTATCACAATGTATATAGATAATTTGTTTGTGATACAAATTATTTTAGTTTGATAGATAATATGTATTTGAGGTGTAAATTATTTTAGTCCAAAATTTAGGGTTTGTGTATTTGGATTGTTGATTCGTTTAGAGTTCTTTATAAATTTAGGGATTGTTGATTTGTTTATTATTATTGTCGTAGTGTACTACATAAGTACTAGCATCTCAAATATCGTATTTTGTTAATAGAAATAAAAATATTTGTTCCACCATTTAGTCAATTTGGGATACAAAAATAGAGCTTAACATGCACAAAATATGTGAGAATAGACTAAAAATTCATATTATAAATTAAGTTATACAATTCCACATTTGGAAGTGTACAAAAGCAATCAAAATCTCTAACTCGGTAGTATTGCACAAAATTATATATCTAGGAGTGATAGTTGTCGAGTATAGATTAGCATCACGATGACACAGGAAATACTGTCAACTTAGATACACAGTTCAAAAAACAATGATAGGGGCCATTATTCGAAAGTCGTTCAAGAAAACGGTTGTGTATCAAACGCGTTTTTCGAGAAAGAGCTCGGAATACTAAAAAAGGTTATTATATTATATCAATTGAATTAAAAATGAGTAATTCCGACTTAAAGGATTCATTGGATGATTTCTTATCTTGTTTTCTAGTTAAATTTTTATGAATACTATCTTTTGTTTATATACACAATTTTCTTATTTTAAATTTCGATGAGACCGACGAAACAAGTTAAATGTTGTCAACTTTAATATAATTGAGTTTGTTACTCGATCAAAATCAAACACATCTCATTCAAATTTAACTTTAATTTGTATTAAATCTAGACGTTAAAAATCACCTTCATTTGATGGTCTCAATTAGTTTCTAATTTGTACTATTAAATTAAATCTATTTTTATATTTCAAATATTTACAAAAAGTTTCACTTTATTGAAAATGTAGATACCACAAATTTAGTTTTTTTTTTCCGAGTGAAAAAAACTTAGGTGCAGTCCAGTCAGGCAACACTCATCTTTTCTGCAACTCGATTGCTATCCAATTGAAATGTGTCATGTGGCACTTTTATTTTTAAAAGTATATATTTTCTTAAAATATTTGTTTTGTATCATTAAAAAGTGAAGGATTATGGTAGTTAGAATGTACCTAATCATCGTCCTTTCAGGTTTGAGTAATCAATGGACAAGTAGAAGAAGTAGCCATTGGAAGTTTGAAGCAACAAAGACTATAAGTTGGAATAGTTTAGAATTAGATAAACCTCCTCAGTGCAAAGACAGGAAAAAGAAAAATGGATGTATCTATCATTTGTGGGATTAATACACCATTGTATGTTTATATTTCAATTTAATAACAAAATCCATTACTTTTTTATTCAATTATGACTTGAATTAGAAGTAAAATCTAACTTAATTATTATTTCAAACAACTTATATACAATTTTTCCAATTTTACCAATATTTTTATCGATATATCCATTGAGATATCTGTAAAATCGAAAATACCAATTACATCGATATTTAACCCTTGTATACAACCAACCACATATTAACACCATTCAGATTCAAGAAATTCTTGTAAACCATGTGGGAGGAGAACAAGACTTATTCACCATCTAATTGATCATAATCACTCAACTCTAATGCCTTGTATCTCAAGGGTATCAAGCTTCTTAGGTCTTTTGTAGTACTTGAGAAGGAGAGAACTACAAACAACACTCACAGAAGAGGCTGCCATTGCTGCTCCTGCAATCCATGGCGGTAACCGAAACCGAGTTGATGGGAATAGGACTCCTGCTGCTATAGGGATGCCGAGAAGATTGTAGCCAAGTGCCCAAATGTAGTTCAGACGGATCCTGGAAAAGGTTTTCCTCGAAAGGTCGATGGCGGTTATGACATCCTCCAAGTTGCTTTTCATGAGAACGATGTCGGCTGCCTCAATGGCAATGTCTGTGCCTGCACCAATTGCCATTCCAACATCTGCAGCCACAAGTGCCGGTGAGTCGTTGATACCGTCTCCGACCATTGCCACCGTATGACCCAAAGACTAGTTGTCAAAATACAGAACCATGGTTAGTGACGATGATAAGAGAGGAAAAAACAACATTAAAACCAGTAAACTTGATCAAAACTTTGGCGCTAATTCATAATTGAATGTCAATGATGAAACAATTAGTAGGTGACAACATCTCGACCACTCCTAGTTATGAAAACAGTAAGATTATTAGTGTCATATTAGTATGGTTATTAGAAGGAACATATCAGTAATTAGATAGTAAGTTTGTTAGGACTTTTAATTATGAATAAAGGGAGTGGACTGGAAGTAAAGTGAGAAAATTTTTGCAAGTGATTTATTTTCAGAAAATAATGAGAAAGATAGTAACCCTCTCGAAAGACTACGGTATATATGTAGTGCTCCTTGTATTTCTTGAGTCTTCTTGTTAGGAACTTAGGAGATATCCGAACAAATTATTTATTACATGTAAGCTTCTTATATTTCAAACAATGCCATTAAACCAAGACTCATAGTTCCATCAACGAAGTTCCAAGGCAAGAAGAGAATCTAGTTCTACTCAGATTTGAAGTGGTTGCAACTTATAATCTATAAATAATAAGTTTCTATTTGGAGAAAATGTAGGTACCTGTAATCTCTTCACTTCATCAGCTTTCTTGTCAGGTTTAGCTTCTGCAATGACATCGTCAATCCCAACCTCATTGGCTATGGACTTAGCTGTTCCCCAATTATCACCTGTCACCATGATGGATTTAACTTTCATGGCCTTGAGTATCGAAATGACATCGTGAGCACTTGGTTTTAGTGGATCAGATATGGCAAGAACTCCTGTCAATTTCCTACCAATGGATACCAAAACTCCAGTTTGCGCCATTTCTTCAATTTCTTTTAATATATCTTCAGCTTCAATAGGTATGAAGATGTTCTGATCTAACATAAGACTCTTGTTGCCTACAAGTACTTCTTTGTTTTGAACGATGGCCTTAACTCCATGCCCAGTAATGGAAATAAAGTCTTGTGCTTCAGGCCAAGTTTGGTTATCGTCTTCTTCTTTAAACTTTTGAGCATATTCGACAATGGCTTTAGCCAGTGGATGCTCGCTGTTTACCTGATTTGAATGCAGTATACAGTTGTAGAGTTACGACAGACTTAACTTGTAGGGGTAGCATAAGAGAAATTTTAAGTAATCAAGCTGACCTCAGTAGCGGCGACTAATACACAGAATTCTTTCAAAGCCATATTTTTAAGTAGCTTAGTGTTCACCACAACTGGCTTCCCGACCGTAAGGGTTCCAGTCTTGTCAAACACAATGCAATTCACCTACAAATTTTTCTTCTTCTCAGCATTACATTAAAATAAGTTTGAGAACAAAGCAGAAAAATGGCCCTAAGACTGTCGATGTTCACACGTTTGCAGAACATAAATTATCTAAATTCTCATCATTCTGTTAAAGCCTCTATTGAGTTACTAGTTCTTGTGAAGTGTGAGCTACATTCTGAAAGAAGTAGAAAAGTAAGAAGCTAGAAAACACGGGCATGTGTTCAACATGCTAAGAAAATTGTATGAATTAACTTTTTTCCCCCAAATTTTGGACACAATTGGGACACTGCTTGGACACGACTTTGAAAAATGAATAACGGAAGAGTTAGGGTAAAAAATAGAGGTTCTCTTATAGATTGATCAATCCTAAAGTATTAGGATAACATCTTTTTCCTCTAGTCATAGGCAACTAAATCTTTCAATGACTTTTAAGATTTCAAATATTGTTAATTAACTTAACTTTGTATACTTTTATTGAAGTATATTTTTTTTTTCATGTTAAATTTACATGTTTTATCTACAGAGAAATACTGTTATATATTTTATTACTCCAATGTCCCATGTCTGTTTCCGTGCTTCTTAGGGAGAAAGTATATAAAATGAGAAGTGAAACTGGATTATTTATTTACCTTGTGAGCACTCTCTAATGCTTGGCCGCCTTTGATTAAAACACCTTTTGACGCCCCAACTCCTGTTCCAACCATGACAGCGGTTGGAGTTGCCAGGCCCAAAGCACAAGGGCATGCTATGACCATAACTGAGATACCAAACTGGAGAGCAAGCTCAAAGCTATCCATGGAAGAAGGTATCCAAGTCCTTGGGTAGCCACCATACTTCCCAGTGAGAAACCAGACAAGCCATGTTGTCAATGAAAGGACTATTACCTACGTAAAGAGAATAAAATCTTACTTGCTGTTATGCTTATATAGTATAAAATTAAAACTACAAAATCCACAGCAATTGTATGGCCTACACAGAAATCAAAACTGAACTTGACTGTCTTACATGGATAGTTTAGAAGTTTCATGGAGTTAAAAGTACAAAACAAATTTTTGTTGAGTTAAAAGTACAGGGAGAAAACTACAAAACCCATGGGGCAAATGTTGAGGTCACAAGGATAACTAAAAAGTAAAAACAGAAAACTCAGAAAAATCTTGTTGGGAGGTTATCTCAATAACAAAAAACTCTCCTACTCTAATATGAGTTCATGTTTTATTTGTTTGTTGTTTTAAATTAGAGCAATAAAGGGCTGAATCTTAATCCTTCCTATGAGATTTTATATCTTTAACAGGAAACATAAAAATAATGTTTTAAGATTAAATTGATCAAATAAAAGATTCTAAGAACAAATTGCTCTCCTAAACCTTAGGAGCAGATTTTCAGTTTTCCCTAAATGGGACTATGAAGAAAAATTAAATTAATAAGGAAAAGTTAAGAGCAGGTTTACTGACCATTGGCACAAAGACCTTAGAGATGCGATCTGCAATTTTCTGGACCGGAGCCTTGGCCATCTGAGCTGATTCAACAAGTCGCACAATCTGTGAAAGAGCACTTTCAGATCCAACATGAGTTGCTCTCACATGTAGCACCCCGTTCTCGTTCAAGGTGCCTCCAATCACTGCATCATCCCTTCTTTTTGCCACTGGCTTGGCTTCCCCAGTAATCATGCTTTCATTGACATGACTTTGTCCCCAAACAACAATTCCATCTGAAGCAACTTTTGCCCCTGGAATGACTTTAATCACATCATTCTTTTGTATCAATCGACTATCAATTTCTTCTTCCCTAATGATATTTCCATCATTATCAAAAGTAAGCAGTGTCGCTGTTTCAGGCACCAACTTCATAAGCTTGGCAATAGCCTCTGATGTCTTTCCCTTTGCCAAGACCTCAAGATATTTCCCAAGGAGTATGAATGAAATAAGCATGGAACTGGTCTCAAAGAAGTCTGTGGCCTTAAAATCACTTGAGGTTGCAGATCTTAAGACCATGTAGACTGAATAAAAGTATGCTGCATTTGTCCCCAAAGCAATCAAAACATCCATATTCGCAGAACCATGACGCAATGCTTTATAAGACCCAGTATAGAACCGCCGTCCAATAATGAACTGTACAGGAGTTGACAACACCCACCTCAGGAGCTCTCCAACAGTCATCATATTGACAATTTTAGTATCTAGCCCTTCCTTAATACCAGGTATATAAGTGAAGACCATGGAGCTTAGAAATACTGGAATGGTAAATATCAGGCTCCATAAGAACGATCTGTAATATTGCTTAATTTCCTCCTTTTTATAAGCTTCTCTGCCCTCTCCTTCAGGAAATATTGTTGCCTTAAATCGACCCGGTCCAGTTGATTCAATCACTTGTATTACATTCCGAGGTCCCGTGACATTTGGCTTGTAAGACAAGGAAAGTTTACTGAGTGCAGGGTCAATATCAACACCTAAAACTCCAGGAAGTGCTTCCAGAGAGCTCCCAATCAATCTCAATGAATTCTCAGTTCTCACTCCATCAACATAGAGCTGTATCTTACTCACATCTTCTTCTGTGCTTATAAGTATAGCTTCAAATCCAGAATCTTCAATGGCTTGGAGAAGTTGATTGTAGTTCAAAATCCTTGGATCATAACAAATTTCTGCCTCTTCCGTGGCTAATGCAACTTGAGCGTTTTGAACTCCACTAATTGCTTGTAATGTAGATTCCAAGGTTGTGGAACACGAAGTGCAAGTCATCCCAATTACACGAATTCGACATCTTTCAATCATATCATCATTAACAACACTTGCTTCAAAGCCTGCATCATTAATTGCCTCACATATTTGATCCACCTATGTTCATAGTCAAGAGGAAATGAAAAAAGTTCAATCCAACGTGATCATGTTCTGGCAGTCAGGGTCAATAATCTTCATTTTACCACCTTATGGCAAATAGCAAATTGCAACCATAAAAAAAAAGAATCATATAAATGAAACCAAGTTGAAGCTAAAAAGCGTATGCTTCATCCATTTATTTAGATCCCACTATAATCCACAAAATGAAAAAACATTTAATCCTAATCATACGACAAAATATCATATAACACATTAAATAAGAGCTCTAATCGTTTACAATTGATCAAACATCAGTGTGAATAGTCAAGCCCTAAGCATTAAACAAACAATATAATCCCACACCAATTCTAATCACAATCCGATCGATTAGAAAAAAAACACGCAACGTAACCCAAACAATACTTAACTTACACGTCTAACATCACATAATGTCAAACATTTATATAAAAATCACATGAAAACGACTACAACACAACACAAACCCGTAAAAAAGATTGCCTTTTAAACATAGATAGATACATAAACATACATTAACGAAGCTAGGGTAAAACTGGACACGAGCTTTGGCATTCAAAACACCAACGACCGCTTCACGAATCCCAGGGAGACGTTTAATAGCTTTCTCGACAGAGCCGGCACAAGCAGAGCAGGTCATTCCGGTGACGGAGAAGAAGGCGGTAGACTCGATCACCGGTAAGCTATTCTCCGGCTGGGAAACCCCAGCTGGGTATTTGGGCATAGAGGGATAATGAGGGTGTGGAGAGAGATTGCTGCTGTTTGGACTACGAATACATGCTAAGGACCAGAAATTGGAAGCCATGGATGATGGAATTGAGGTTAATTCAGAGGAAGATAGAAGGATTTATGGTGAGATCGTAAGGGGAGGAAATGGAAGGATTGAAGAAATCGAAGAAAAAGGAAGAAGGAAAGTGGCCGCCCTTTTCAACTTTAAACCGTGGGAATATTTATAGTGGACAAATAATTGACTTTCTTGACAACAAAGTAATGACGTTTTTTTAAAAAAAAATTAGGTTTGTCGTGGCAAATTATCTCATTGACACGTGGCTTATCGTGGCAAAAAATATATATACATATATTTTATATAAAATTCGAACGACTCATTAATCAAATTAAAAGTTTTGAAGTGAAATTACAACTAACCTCTTAATTAAGAGATGATTTGTGTAATTTTTTTAAAATAATAAAAATGATCAAAATGAGTATAGTTCAATTTACGATAACTATCAAATTTTCACTCCAAATTTAGGATTTACATTATTGTCCCACCTTTTTTTTTCTTCAAATATATTTTACACTATTTTTCCTTTTCTTTTGTCTATTATTTAACCTCCTTCACGAGTCACAATTAACATTTTCAAACTTATATTATTTTAATTACTATCTATCTATCTATATTCCCTCTTACTCTCTCTTTTTGTTGTCACATCCTCATCTTTTTTCCCTAACTTATACCTTTTATTCAATTTTTCTATTTTAATTATTTATTCTATTCGATTTCTTGTTTCAAAGGAACTTATCTTCGCTTTTCTTCAATTTTTTTTAGTATATTTTTATTTATTTATTTTTAATTATTGTTAATTTTTTTCTAAAAAAGTATTATTAAGTTTTCTCAAATTTTTAAAACATTTTTTTACTAAATAAATAAATTAATAAAATGTAAGTAAGAGGAATCATTGTATATAACAAAGAATTAGTAGCTCACCAAGGTGTTAGATTATTGTTTGGTTCATTTTAGAGCTTTTTGTATGTATCATTGTTCATAAACATGATGTAGGAAATTCTAGTAACATTATGTCAAAAATTGAGAGTGAATGTCCCATCTCAACTTTTTTTTTTTTTAAAATAAATCTTTTTTTTTAATGACGATAATGCTAAATTTGCATTTTTATACTCAAGTTTATCAAGTTTGTCTTGTTTGATCGATATTCGAAGTGTTTTTAAATATATTGATGTCAAATTACTATAAAAGATGACTATTCAACAAGAACTAACTACTATTAATTTTGTAATTTTCGTTTGCTCAAGTTTATTTTTGTTTTTTAGTATATGATTGGTCGATTTGGTCATTAGAGTTAGCCATTGGAGATGATGGACGGAGTCGGTGGTTGGAGTTTGTCACCCAAAGTGATCGTGGTTGGAGTCGATCATTATTGGAGGTAGTTTTGCCATTGATCGTCTGAGGTGGTTGTGTCGAGTTGATCATTATTGTTAACTTTTTTTTTTCTTTTCATTATTGTTAGAGTTGGCCGTTGGAGTGAGGCGGCGATGTAGTCATCAATGATGGTCAACAGATGGAGTAATTGGAAAAATTGAGGAGAAATATTGTTTTCTGTAAGGAAATGAGTTGATAATCGAAACGATGCTGTCTAGAAATTTTCATTTTCTAAAATTATATTTCACTTTTTTTTTAAAATTTATTTTGTCTGCATTAAAATTTAAGGTCTACTCAATATTAAATCAATCGTGTTCTTTCTTACGATTCAAAGTATTAAAAATATTGTTTTTCTTTTTTGTGAAAATCTTTTTAATCACTATTAAATCGATCGTAGTCATTTTTTTTATTAAAAATAATTTATATAAATAAAGTTATTATTATTATTTATATATATAAATGATTTTAGGTTTATGGGAAAGCGTAAAAGTAAATAAAAAAGAAATTATTTTTTAATATTTCCTTCTTCCTCTTCACGTTCAAGATAACACCCCTCAATTGGATCGACACTGTCATCTCTAACTCAAGCTATTTATCTTAAATGATATCGAGTTGAATCCAAATTATTATATAATTATGTAAATATCGTGATTGTAAATATTAAAGTTAAGCTAAATGAATGTCTTAGTCATAAATATTTATATATTCTACTCAGTATTCTCTAAAAAAAATTCCGCTAGATTCCAGAACATATATTAAAAATATTAGAATTAAAATAATATATAAATACACATATTGTAAAAATTAATACTAAAAAAATGAAATATAAAAAAAATTAATATACATATTAAAAGTTAAAATAAGATATAAATCTAGATAATTTTAAAATTCAAAATAAAATAAAATATAAATACAGCAGAATTATATTATAAATAGAAAAATTAATAAAAAAAAATTATAAAATAGAATATATTGCTTTTAACACTTCTTTCTTTCTAAAATAGCTACGGAGTTTCAAAAGTTTTATTAGTACCTCTAGACTCTTAAAAAGAGGTTCAATCAATGACCTAGAAAAGAAATATAGAAAAAAAATGAGAAAAATATTAGGTCATAAATTGATGAAGCAGAAAATGAAAAAGAGAGGTGATGAGGTGTAGATAAATGGTTGTCATTCGTTCACTCACAGTAAGACCATTTTCAAAAACTTTTTTAAACGTCGTGGATATTGATGTAACTTTTAAATTTCATATATATATATATTTTACATTTCTTACCGTTTAAATGGACATTGATAGAAGCCTATCAACGTCTATCAATGATAGAGATTGATATAACTTTATCATTGATAGACATCTGATAGAAGTCGACTAGTGTCTATCAGTGATAAAAACAGATAGAAATCTATTATCGATACTATTAGTGATAAAAACTAATACATATGATAGAGGATGGTACCCGTCTATCCGTGTCTATAAATATATATATATATATATATATATATATATATATATATTTTGCTACTTTTGTAAATACTTTGACATATCACTTCTTTGTTGCTTTTTAAAAGATAATTGGTTTATGAAAATTAGTCAAACAATAACTTGAATTTTGTTGACATAAATACTCATGATAGATTCAACAATATAATTATTTAATTGACTTTCCCCACAAGTTTAATTTTAAGAAATGAATAAGGTGACTCATAACACTTATAACCAAACTTAGGACATATTGGAAAAGACCCATCTTCTTCATTTTCAATTATTAGTAATTTTTTAGACATATATTAGTCCTTTATTTATTTATTTATTAAAAACAATTAGTCCCTTTTTAAAACTATGTTATATTCAACATTCAACATAAGACTTGCATAATTATTAATTTATGTTGGTTAATCTACTCATTTAATTTTGAATTTTTAGATAGGTTTCTACCTATTTTAAATGACAAAATTTCTAAAAATATTTACAAATACAACAAATTATCACAATCTATCTATGATGGAATCTAGTCTATCGTAGATAGGTTGTGACTTTTAGCTATATTTTATAAATATTTTGGTCAATTTCACTATATTTAAAAATATTTAAAAAAAAAATTCTGAAGTCTTTTATCCAACCCTTTTGTTTTAAAAAATTAAATTTATAAGTGCTACTTTTTCTTTGACTTTCTTTCTTTTATACAAACCTCGAAAAAAAAAAAGTTTACCTGATCGAAAGTAGGTTTAAAAGGTTCTAGAAATATTTTTTTGTTTTGGTTTTTTTAAATAATTATATAATATTAAAAAAAAAGATTTTACAAATTCTTCTTCTAATTTTAAATGTCATTAATTATTTAAACTAAAAGTATAAAGTTATTTGAGGAACCTTTTAAACCAATTTTAAAAACCTTTAGAGACTAAAAAGATACATTTGAAAAACTTGGGAGCCAAATGGGTCTATTGTTATAAACCCAAGCATTAAATTAAAGGTACATTTTTGAAATTCAAAGACTAAACACACATATTTTTCAAAACTTGGGAACTAAAAATGTACTTCACCCTAACGTTTTACTGAACAAGACTATTTTTCCTTTTTATATAATCTTTTTGAAAAGCACGTGACTTTAATTTTACATGCGACAAATTTACTCTAAAGTTGTTACTAATAAAGAAAATGAACCAGATTCCTTTAAAAAATTACGCCATTTTCATTTGTTAAACACATAGAAAAAAATGAACATACTTCAATTGACATATAATATGTACATTAAACTAAGAGCTCATAAGATCATTTTAAATGTAGGACATTGAGGTGTAATACACAAGTGCACATATCAGGTGTAATATAGTAATTAAACAATTTAAGAGACTGAGTATCGTCCTTAGGAGATCAAATGGTCGAACTTAGCTTAGTTAGTTACTCTAGAATTGCGTTTATTTTATCTAAGGGTTGGAATTTAGATGATTTGGTTTTCAAAATTGTTATTGTAATAAAATATTTTAGGAGATTTTATTTTATATTATATTGTTTGATAATATTATAATTATTAGGTTATATTTTCCTTTTCTTTAATCCTTATTTGGGTATAAATATCTCTGTAATGACCATTATTTTATTGAAGAAATACACAAGAATTTCATATATTTTTATTAAAATTAATAAATAAAAAAAACGAACAAAATTTGAAATTTAAGAAACAAAGGTGTTTTAGGGTGTTACTTTCCCTAATTACTTCATTAAGCTGTCATGCAAGTGAATCATTAGAGAATATTGTGTCAATGATATGTTAAGTCTATCAACTTTTTTTTTAGATTATTATCTTTCGATATATAATAATAAACTTTTCTCATGCAAACATATTTGATTGCTATTTTCTTGAAATCAAATTAAGATGCATGACAAATATCAACTTTCATTATTAACCTAACTATTTGGATTACTGATTAATAATAATTCAATATTATCGGTTTAATTAAACGTAAAACCTTTTTAATTGAATATTTAATTTAGCATACGTATTGATGATGGACTAATGTAATAAGCACAAAACATTCATATAGCAAATATTATGCGTTAACTTAAATCCATAAAGAAGTTCATCAACATCCTAAAACTAAAACGTTTAGACATTCATCGTTGCCAAAGACATATTCTCATATAATTTGACAAGCATAGCTAGTAAAGAAAAGTGGAGGAAAAACTACTTTTGAAGCAATCCCGATCGTGGATTTGAAGCCCATCAATCTTTTCTTGAGTTGAGTTGTACCTCGGGATCTCGAACGATCTATAAACACTTTCCTCACCTTTTTCCCTTTTTTAAGCAGTAAAAAACACTCTAATTTCGTGATTGAATCAATCAATTCGACTCCAAAAAATCATAGAGTTAAATAGAAAAAGATTTTCAAAAGTAACAATTTTGTCCTAAAAGGCCTATTTTCTAAATTCGTGATTGAATCAATTAATTTAGCTGTCGATTTTGTTGTAGTTTAGTTTGTAAAGGTTTAGTCCTATACTCACAATTTTGTAAACATAAAAGTCTCTGTACTAGAAACAATAGACAACATTAAGTTTCTATTGTAAGAAATATTATTAAATCTAGCGAGATTTCTTAATATTATGCGATAAATGGATTAAGGACCAAATTCAGTCATAAAGTACAAAGACCCAGTCGTTTTATAATAAAATTGATGCTTATGATAAAATTTTGATTGAAGTTGTTATAATGCTTTTTTTTTTCTTTATTTTTGTAGCGCTCTTCCACTCTCTAATTTAAGTATCAAAATGTTTATGTAACAAGTACGACACACATGTGCATTTTTTTTCCAACTCATCTTTTCCTCCTTAACTACAATATTTATTGTTCAAGCACGTATTGATGGAATGTGTATCCTTGCCTAGATTTACACATTTCAACATGGAGAACTCGAATAAATAAAATTAGTTTTTTTTTATATTATAATAAAAATAAAATAAAAACATATGACGTGCCTTGCGTATGTGGAAATAAAGCTAATATCAACCAGAGTCGATTGTATAAGAGTTACGTGTAACTAATTTGTTTGTTTAACATTTGACTTTATAGAATCAATCTTATATCTCCTATGCCATCTTGCCTAATTCAATCCCATCAATTATTTCATTGATGAAATAATTAATCTCTTTTATTAATGTAAGTTTCAATCATGAAATAATATAAACAAGAATAATACACCAATTATATATCTTAATGAATAGAGTACATATAAGGGACCAAGTTCTATTTTACATTACAATTAGGCTTGCTTTGTGGAAAGATTCAAAGTATTCCTAGGTGTTTGACTTGTGTTAAGGAATATAATTTTCATTCTAGAATTCATTAGTATACGAAGAAAAATTAAATGAAGGCCCGATTTTCTTCTAGTACAACGCTGAGTTGATAACTATGTTTTTTTATTGTTAAAACGAGCATAACTTAATTAGCATATAATATGTGTTACTTATTAAGAGATCAATAAAAGATTTAACAACGGTGCAATGTATATTATGTATATTTAACTACTTGCATTTGTTGTTTTTTAGTACACTTGTATTTAGTGTTTAGTCAACTGTTTTTTTTTTTGCAAAATTTCTAAATCACATGACATAAGGTATTACATTTAGTTCATTTGAATAAAATTAGTATAATATATTGAATTCTAACGAAAAGTTCTTTTTGTAATAATAAAATAATTTTAGACAATGTACTCTTGGTCCTTTACGGTAGAGGATGATATCTATTTGGTCCTTGAAATTTTAAAAGGAACAATTTTAATCTTTGAAATTTGAAAAATGATTTTAAGGAGTCCCTAAAAAATGACATGATATTTAAGCTTTAAAACGAAGAACGAGAACGTGAATGGTCTCATTCCTTCGTTAGAAAAACAAGTGATAGAGGTTATCTAACACATATAAAAACTTGTTACACATGATGCTATAACATTTCTAGAAACATCATATATAAAAGCAAAAAATTAAAGCTAGAATAGAATGTAGAGTTTTGGTAACCCAATTTGTTGCAATACTCCTATATCTGAGGGACAGTGTGCCCATGGAAAAATTTATAGTGTGCCCATGGAATGATTTATTCATTAATTTAAAGTCAAACAAGTACAATGATATACTTATCTGTAAATAAACTGCAATTACTGTGACATTCGAATAGCCCAACTTAGCGAACAATCACTTAATCTTCCCTTAAGTGTGAGACTTTCTCTCAATGAATCTTAGGGCTTCTTAAGTGTGACATCTCCTCACCTTCAACGTACTTAGGTTCCGCCTAAGTATAAGAATATTAGTCAATGATCACTTAGGTTCTTCTTAAGTGTGAGATTCCCTCTCACCAATACGATTAATTATCTTTTCACCTTTTAATGAAGATACTCCACTTGGTGCACTTAGGCTCTCTAGGTTTGAGAATCCCTTCTTAAAGTTTGAAGAAGAAACCAACATGATCTGAAGTAAGTCTTAAGATCTACATCAATACAATCTTCTCTAATAATAGATTGTGACACATTTGTGGTTCGAGAGATTGACACACTTATCAATAGCTTTAATAAGATATTCAAGTAAAGAATAAACCAACTATCCAAGGATAAATACAGTGAACCACAAAATTTGAAAAATTCCACGGATAGATAACGAAAAAATGTTCTTCAAAATCTAATGCCTTTCATGTTATAGGAATGCACACGAGCAAATATGCCCAACACACAAGAACATATAAGAAATCAATCTCAAGGTAGAATCAGCACGACACAAAACTTGTTGTTTCAATTTTTGTCTGTAATAAATAAGCCAATCACACTGTAGTAATACACACCTTCATCAACTATAATTTTCATTTTGAAAAGATTAAATAAAGACCTGCGTTTTCAGTGAAGGCCTTAGTTGTTAACCTTGTCTTTTTATTGCTAAAACGAGTGTAGCTCAGCTAGCATATACCATGTATTAGCAATTAAGAGGTCAACGAAAGCATTAGTTACTTTGCAATGTATATTACGAATATATTTAACTAATTGCAATTGTTGTTGCTTTCTTTAGTACACTGTGATCCAATATATTTAATGTTTAGTCAACCTTTTTTTGGTTGCAAAATTCCTAAATCACATCACATAAGACATTTTTCTGAAAAGATGACATAAAGTTCATTTGAATAAAATTAATGAAAAATATTAAATTCTAACACAAAGTTATTTTGTAATTATTAAATAGTTTTAGACAAGGTATTTTTAGTTCTTTTTATTGAATGACGATGTCTATTTAACCTTTCAAATTTTAAAAGGAATAGTTTTCGTCTTTAAAATTTGAAAAATAATTTTAAGGAGTCCCTAAAAATGAACTTGATATTTAAGATTTAAGACGAAAAACGTGAATACTCTCATTTTCCTTAAAAAGAAAATAAGTAGCATGCTCGTGAATGTTATCGTTATCAAGTGGGTTTAAATGTGTCACTATCTTTGATCTCATTCTAAAAAGGATAGCTATAAAACTATACCTTTTAAATATTTGATTATACAATATCACACATTGGAATCTTTGATGGGGACAATTGTGAGGGAGCCCATAGTACTCCTAAGTCCAAAGACCTATCACATCAACATTTAATAAGGGAAGATATTACACAAGCAATTGCTAAAGGGCAAATGAGACGGAGGAGCCCTTCACATCCAAAACTCTTGGAAGGAGAAGGATTGTCTGGTGCGAGTCACACCAGTAGACCTGATCAAACCCTTATATACACAAAAGGGGTAAATAACTCCAGCTAACTGATAGGTTATCAAACTTGGCCTAAGCACCTCTCGCTTGATAGAGCCCTCGAACACAAGACTCAAGAAAAGGTGACGGTGATGGAGGTGAGATAAATAGGAACAACACTCCATCTTTAAAGATATGCAGTATTATTTTATTTTGTGTACAACTCGACACTACTTTAACTTACACTAAGTTAAACATCTGGAGATTCGGTTTTGGAGATCAACTCAAAGAAGGTGACAAAGATCATTACACCTAGATATCAACCCACTAATCTATTATCTACATTATTCTTTCTTATTCATTCTACTGTTTTTATTATTATTATTATATTTTTAAAAATATTCCAATTAAAAACAAAAACACAAAAGAAATAATTTGTTTACAAGGTTGACAGCGAGTATAGAGCTATTGAGCTGACTATGGTAATAAAAGGACAAAAGGTGGCCATCACAAGAAGCCAAACATTTGAATTTTAGACATGCTTTAGAGCATCCTTCTTCCTAAAAGTTGTTGATAAGTTTTCAGCTAAGTGATGGATACAAATACAATGAAATGCTTTTGAAAAGGTCGTTGTAACTGACTTTTTTATGCTAGGGTGTTTGTCTTACGTAATAACCAAATTCCATTGACCTCGGTCGCAGGCAAGAGTCTACTATTGTACCTAACCGTTTAAATCTGCTCCATCTACAATCAAAACGGGGTGGATGCAATTCAAAAATCCTCTAATGGAAGCACCCAAGGTCATGAAGACATGCTTAAAATACTTTTACTCTTGCATTTCATATGAAAAGTTGAATGAGGATTTTCAATTTCTGGTGATCCTCTAACTAGCACTAATGCTTCTTCCTTTACCCTCTATGTCATTTGGTCTACACGTATGACTAACATCTTCAAATTTCGACTGTATTAAATGTCTGAGAACCCAACTAGAAGTTTGTCTATGATTGCTAGTCAAGATTTCATTTTTACACATCTGCAAATTATTATACTTAGAAATCTTACATATTTCACAACTTTTCAATTTAATGGCTCGGAGTCTCCATTTGCATTCCTCAACAATGCATCTAACTTTGTGCAGTTTTGTGTTTGAATTTTTCACCAAATTATTTCTAATTGCTATCATAGAAAATCACATCTTTAAATCTTTTTTAAACAAAAATATATCACCAACATCATCATCTTCGTAAGAATATTGATCTGGCATGACAAATGTGCTACTGGATGTATGTGACAAGTTATTGTTTTGTATGATGTGTATGCATTATTGTCACTGTTGTTTCCATCAACGGTTGCATTTACTTCATTCCCGTCGTCACTTATCTCCCTCCAAGACAAATCATTGAAATGTGTCATTGTAGGTGGGTTTTCTTGTAGTATATGGTCAACATCATCTCCTAAGTTATGCGTCACCAAATTAGTAAGTGATGGGTTAAGACCAAAATATGTGGGGAATAGTGGAATATCCTCCTTCGTCTTATAAGGGACAAACCTAGAAGTTGATGAGATTTCTTCAGTTTGTCCAGCATATGAACTGTTTGGATGAAATCTTTGAGTACTTGATCATCTTGGAATTGAGATATGTAAAGAGGTACTACTGAAACCAGCCTTTCTGATGTCAGAAATGTGTGAAAATCTTCATCACTTGGAATGACAAATGCAAGAGATTTGCAAGTAACTTATTTCTTTTTCTGTGGCAATCAAATGGGTTTAGGTAGGTTAAAACATTAAAGGTGGTAGATGGTACACATGTTAAAACATCTAATGAAATTGTGTAGATTTGGTCTTTGTTGTGGTTAATTGTATGTAATAAGTGGAGAAGAGTAGAAAAGTAAACTTCATTTCTCCCCATCTTTTCCCCTTTCATTGTTTCTCTGCAATCAAACAAAGAATAAATTTCTATAGAAGTTGTTTGTTTATAATAATACAACCAAACAAAGACTAAAAAAACTCCAATTTGGACTGCAAAAATGAAAGGCTTTAGTTCAGAAGCCAACTAAAAAGACATGTGACACCATAAAAATGGGCTATGTGACTGCAAAGCGAGGAATAAGATATTTAATTTAGCCTTATACCACTGTCTGATCTGTAGAATCGTACAGAATTTTGTTTGCTTGATTACAACTTTAAAGAGCACAAATTTTGGTTGCAGAGAGAATTTAATTAAGTTCTTAGTAATTGTGGAGGTGGTCACAAATTTAAGTGGCAGTTGATGGAATATAAAAGTGATTTGCATGTAAAAGGATAAAAAAGTATTAACCATACAAAAATTTGGTTGCTTACGTCACTTTTATGGAGTCCAAATAACAAAATTTTAAGAATATGTCCATTTTTCAAAAAATAAAATGGGAGAGGGTTATTTTTCTCAACTTCTCATTTTCCTTTCATCTCCTTTTCGGGTGAATACTCGATAAATTGATTGTCGGACACAACGCTCCTAAGTTTTTACCATGCAAAATTAACTCACTTTTTGAAAACTCGTCTAAATACTTTTTTCTTGGTCCATCTCGAACGAGATCGATACCTAAATGTAGTAATTTTTTTTAAATTTTTTTTCCAACTTATGGATTGTTTTGGGTCTTCTCGCTACATTTGGCATATTACACATCGGGATTTAAGTAAAAAAATCCAAAATTCTAATCTTCCTAAATTTAAAAACCACACTATCAAATATTACACAATTTAAATAAAATCGAGAAGATAACTGATAAATTATTTAGATAATTAGTAAATCTATTTAGAAACATGTACAAATATAAATTGTAGGTAAGATTTGCAAGATTCCATATAAGATTTGGTAAATATTGCAAGGCAAAATTTGGGGAGGTAAGAGTTGGTATGAAATTTGGAGAGATTGCATATAATTTGAAAAAATTATGTAGATCTCAATGTTAATTCGGGGCAAAATTACACTGAGATTCTATATATTTGCGCTTTTTCGGTGAAATCTCAACATAATTAACACCGAAATTCAATATGTTTACGCTTTTTCGACGAAATCTCGGGCAAGATTAACACCGAGATTATCTTATTCAATTTTTTTTTGCAAAAGTTGTTCTTTTCCAAAATTTAAAAAGGTTGAATTAATTTTAAAAATATATTTTGATAAAACTTATGCTAAAGATTTAAAATTTAGGTTATAATATTTAGTAAACCTAATTGAATTTAAAGAAATTTTGGAGAAATATGATTTAAGATTCGGAAAGATTACATAATAAGCAAAATCTCGACGTGTAATATTGTCGGATAATATAACTTAATCCTCCCCTCAGTTTTCTCTTCTTCTCCATCGGCCCCGCCGTGGTCTCCGGTGCTAAACTCTCTCCGACTTCGTCTTCCCAACCGGCGTGGTCTACGGTCAGAGAAAAAAAAGTACGGCTTGGTCTCTTCGCCGCCGTTGTGGGTTCTTTTCGCCGCGAGTCTGTCAACACCGTCGTGGGTGTTTTAGGAGCACCGTTTGTAAGTTCTCTTCACCGTCTGTAACAGCCGTTGGTGGGTATTTTAGCTGTTTGTGGGTAACACCATTGCATTTTCCCCTCTTTTTCAAGACAATACATTTTTTTTAATGAAGTCGAGATAATCCATCTTAGGTTATTTCCTTTTCTCTTTTATGTTGTGGGTATACAATGATGAACAGTTAGAAAGTTAGACCCCTCTAAAGTTCAGACTGAACAAGCTTGCACCTGTACATTTTATAAATTACATGTTGCTTTTATCTTCAACATTTTATACAATTTGTAATTTGCAGTCTTCAGAACAGAACAAAACTTGTAACTACTCTTATAGGTTCCATTTCATATAATTATGGTACTTGTAGGTTGTATTTTGTATGGCTGGTGCCCCTTCTTTTAGCTGGACTCCTGACTTTTTGTACGCCCTTGTAATTAAAGTTGTTTCCATTAAAAAGAAACTGCTCTCATTACAGGGAAAGTAAGAGCCCATATTGGAATGATCTCCACATATCATAATGCTTCAGGCAAGGTAGTGGTGCTCTCTTTAGTTTACTAGCTTTATTGAAATTTTGGGATTCTCTAGTTCTACAAATGTCCATGTTTTCTGAATTGAATTAAACATTTTGTTTGGTATAAGATAACCAGATTAATTCCTCTTTACCAAGTAGAGCAAGGATAATGGATAATTGTTCTAGTCTAACACGAGAGTTTAAAGAACTCTTATGTACTTTAGCTTAAGTATAGAGGCAGAGACAACATTTTTCTACAACTCTCCTTCCCAATCTAGTAAATACATTCTGCATGATCAACCTTGTAAGATGAGAATTGTTATACTTGGTCCTGTTGCATTTAACTGTGAATTCAGAGATTGTTTCAGAATTGTTGTTGAATATAATTTTCTATTTTTAATTTTAGAATTGTTTAAGTGTTGCTTTGGATATGAATGAATATATTGAAGTTATTGTAAATATAAAGATTACTACACTGTGGAGCATTAAGATCTTTGGAGCGACATTTAAATATGGAGATCTTTATGTATTGGGCACTAATTGTGGTAACTCTTTGCATTATTATATTTCATGTAAAAATTTCAGTTTTTTACTTTTTATTATTTCAACAGTGGATAATGGAAGTCGAGAAGGACTGACTGATAAATTTGTGAAGGCTGCAAATACGGAACCAGTGTCAGTTCTTTATTACGAGTTCATGCAATATTATAAGGTTTGTTTTGGGACTCACTCTAGTCCTTGTCGTATATTTATAACGCCCCTGTGAAAAAAGGTTTAGAATATGGCTGAGAAGTATAGTTCGTCCAATGTGCATCTCTCAAGGCCTTCGAACCCAAGCAATGCGAAAGGATCTCTTAAAAAAGAACTTAATTTTTTTAAATTTGATTTGTCAACCCAAGCTATGCGAAAGGATCTCTTAAAAATTGGAGTATATGTCAAAATCGAAGTTCTTGTTCCCCAAACATTTTGTTCGAAGAAGGAGGCGAAAGGATCTCTTAAAAAAGGCCCTCGAAAAGTCAAGATTGCTTTCATATCGTAATACTCAAACTTCTGAATTTTTAAAGGTAAAGAACACTCAAGACAAACCTGCTGCTTCTTTCTCATCTTCATCAACATCCGTTATACAGGAGGAGAAGAAAAATCCCACAAGGGCAGATTGGAAGTTTAACCAAAACCCTGACACTTTGGAGGTTAATTGCACTTGGTCTCAAGTTCCCTCCCTCTCAACCAGATCAGACCCCAAAAAATCCAGCTATCTATGTTTTAGTTATTCTGTTTTTTCCTTACCATCCTCAAAAGTAAAATTTTTGAGAGGCTCCCTTTGTCACACCTTGGGCCCTCCATCCAAAAAGGATCGTTCTTCAGATTTTGACTCTCCTTTTAGCGTGAGTAGTGTCGAAGATGATCAATTGGGATTGCAAAATGAGTTAGAGGAACATTCTTTAAAGGATCCATTGGAAACTGATCTCAATGTCTTGTTTCAGAATGAAGAGGAATTAAATGATAGAAATTTGACCTCCGAAAACCCCCTTCAACCCAAGCAATGCGAAATTCCTGCCCATTTAAAGTCTATAGTAGAAAAATGCAATCTCGTTTTCGTTTGAGACCCGACTTTAGTCACTTTTGTTCCTTTAATCGGCTACTTCGTGAGGTTTGACGGATTCAGTTTCTAGTTTTCCCTTTAGATTATTTGAAGAAGCTGAGCTCAAGATTGTCTCCAACAGTCTCATCATTAATCTTCTTTAGCATCCCTTGGTTCCTCTTTGGTTAATGCTGGTTCTTCACTGCCTAATGCTTTTGTTAGGCAACATATGTTAGTATCGCAGTTTCGGTAAAGTTGTTTGTTCGCTTTCATCCTTTCCCGCCAAGCGAAAGTATGGTTTCCTCTTGTTGAAAAGCTCAAAGATTCTTTGCAGTTTGTTGTGGTTTTGTTAGCAAGTCTCCTCGGGTTCGAGATCGATTTTGTCTCTCTGGTGTTCCATCTACTTTCTCTTTGAAGCTTCTAGTGTGCATTTCTCTCCTAGATTTTGGCCTCTTATTGTAATTCAGTATTTAGTTGGGTTGTTTCTTTGTTTTTTATCGAGATTTAGGGTTTTTTTTATTCGCTTAGTTTTTGTTATTTTGTTCGTCTTTTTAGTTACTTTTCTCCTTTTGCTCTTAGTATATTACTCTTGTACTTTGAGCATTAGTCTTTTTTATTATCATTAATAAAGAGGCTTGTATCCGTTTCAAAAAAAACATTTTGCTTTAAGTCAAATCCTCACACACATAAAAAGGGCTGTCTTTGTTTTTCTATTTATGTAATCAGTGGATAGTTTTTTACATGAAAATGGTGGACTTCACTTTTAGAATATGCAACAAAATCGGGGCCTAATGATCTTTTAAGGTTACTAATTATAGTGCAATACTTGATAACTCAATGCTGTCTTATGCTGAGATTTGGAGTATATGTCGAAATCCAAATTTATAGTGACTGATTTATATCAAAATTTGTAGTGTTGTTATGAGAGATTTCATTAGTCCTCTTGGTTGACAAGAACTGAAGCAATGGGGGTTAATGGCAAATTCCGATAATTTAATCTGCTCGTATTTGACAAAGTTCTTAATTACATTTCTAATGCTTTTTTTCCAATGTTCTCTACAGTTCTGCAAGAATGCAGTTTGGGGGGCTTCGAAGATTTTGCAGGATCAACATGCAGAACTTTTCAAATTTGCTAAGTGTAAATGTTTGCATAGTCAATTCATCCTTTGTTTCTGACAGTGGTAAATATCCAATCTACTCAGCTGCTCCTTGGTTAGATTCTAGTTCTTTTTTCAGTGTTCATGTTATGAAATGTTTGATTTATTTCTTTATGATGTTCCGAATTTGATAGAATGCAATGATGCAATGAACCTTCTCTTCTGCACTTGATCTTTACTTCTTGTTGAATAATCCTTTTAAAAGATTGAAAATCAAACATTTCATTGTAATTTTTCTTCTAACACCTGGAAAATTATGCGACTTGTACGTGATTGTCTGTGGACCTTTATTACTTTTGGCAGGAAAGTGTGTTCAAAGAGTTCAGAGTTCTGAAAATTATTCAACTCTCGCCTGTGCTGATGATGAAATTGACAAGCGAATGGAGAAAATGAAACTGGCCATGAACTTGGCCTCGCTTGTTGAAGAATCTCTTGATGTTGATCTGAGAAGATCAAAGACTCAGATGGAACTTAAGAGATCACTTGAAATTCAGATTAAGGAGAGAGTGAAGGCACAATATTTGAATGGGAAGTTTTTGGACTTGATGGGGAATGTAATTGCCTGCCCCAGGACTCTTCAGAATGCTTACGACTGTATTAGAATTAACTCAAATGTTGACATTAAGTCGAATGATCATTTAATCTCATTTGAATCTATGGCTGAAGAGCTTTCTAACGGTAGTTTTGATGTCAATACCAATATTTTCTCCATATTAAGTTCGAGAAAAGAAGTACTAATTTTACCAAAGATAAAGTTGAAGGTTCTTCAGGAGGCCATTAGGATAGTTTTGGAGTGTGTGTTTAGGCCACATTTTTCCAAGATATCTCATGGTTGTCGAAGTGGAAGAGGACACTCAACAGCATTGAAATACATCAAAAAAGAGATAAAAAATCCTGATTGGTGGTTTACAGTTGACTTAAGCAAAAAGATGGATGAGCTTGTGATGGCTAAACTCATTACAGTAATGGAGGACAAGATAGAAGACCCCAAATTATTTGCTGTTATCAGAAGTATATCTTTGGCTGGGGCACTGAATTTGGAGTTTGGGGGTTTCCCAAAAGGTCACGGTCTTCCACAAGAGGGAGTTCTGTCTCCTATATTAACAAACATTTATCTAAACCTCTTTGACCAAGAATTTTTCAGATTATCTGTGAAATACGAGGCTATTAATGAGTATGGCAATACTGGTCAAGATCAGTCACAATCAAGGCTGCGGAGTTGGTTTAGGAGACAATTGAAAGGAAATAGTTCTGATTACCCAGGTGAGGAGAAAGACAAGATAAGAGTATACTGTTGTCGCTATATGGATGAAATCTTTTTAGCGGTATCAGGTTCTAAAGATGTTGCTCTTAGTTTTAGGTCTGAGATTTTTGATTTCATGCAGAAGACTTTGCATTTGGACGTTAATCATGAAGAGGAAATGGTATCATGTGGGGAGACTTGTGGAATTCGTTTTCTTGGTTGTTTGGTCAAACGAAGTGTGCAGGAAAGTCCTGCTGTAAAATCCATCCACAAGTTGAAGGAAAAATTTGAGCTATTTGCTTTACAAAAGCAGGAGACTTGGAATGCTTGGACAGTGTGGTTGGGAAAGAAATGGCTCGCTCATGGTTTGAAGAAGGTTAAAGAGTCTGAGATTAAGCATTTAGCTATAAATAGCTCTTTGAATCAAATTTCCAGTTTTCGTAAACCTGGAATGGAAACTGATCACTGGTACAAGAATCTATTGAAAATTTGGATGCAAGATCTAAATGCAAGAGCTGCAGAGAGTGAAGAAAAAATCTTATCTAAGCATGCAGTGGAACCTTCTCTTCCTCTTGAACTTCGAGAATCCTTTTATGAATTCCAAAGGCGTGTGGAAGAATACATTTCTTCTGAGACAGCTTCCACTCTTGCTCTTTTACCAAATTATGATCCTTCTGTCAAACCTACTTTCATAACTGAGATTATAGCACCCGTCAATTCTATCAGAAAACGACTTTTGCGATATAGGTTAGTCACAAACAAAGGACATCCATGCTCCTCTCCTTTCCTCATGTTACAAGATAACACCCAAATTATTGACTGGTTTTTAGGAGTATCTCGTCGTTGGTTTAGATGGTACAACAATTCTTCTAACTTCAGCGAGTTGATCTTAATTTGTGATCAAGTTAGGAAATCTTGTATCCGAACACTAGCAGCAAAGCACCGGATACACGAAAGTGAAATAGAAAAGAAGTTTGACTCAGAACTGAGTAAGATTTACTCCTCTCCTGAAATAGAGCAAGAAAAAAAGAAGTCAACAGATACCCATGTTTTAGACCATGATGAGGCACTAAATTATGGAATTTCATATAGTGGTTTGTGTTTGCTATCTCTTGCTAGAATAGTCAGCCAATCTCGTCCTTGCAATTGTTTTGTTGTTGGGTGTGTGGCTCCTGCACCAAGTGTTTATACTCTTCATGTCATGGAGAGACAAAAGTTTCCGGGATGGAAGACTGGATTCTCGAGTTCCATTCATCCTAGCTTGAACAAACGACGATTTGGGTTATGCAAACAACATTTGGCGGATTTGTACTTGGGTCGCATTTCTTTGCAATCTGTTGACTTTGGTGCATGGAAGTGAATTGTTTTTGTTCTGCTTATGATCTCGTTTAACATCTAAATTACTTGCTGGGATAAGATTTGCTAAGAGAAACGTCATGACTGAGCCTTCATGGTGCATAATTTGTGCTCGTATACTTATTTTCTGGTCTCAATGGTGTCTGAAATCCTAATTGGAATGTGGCGCTGATTGAACATTGTTAAAACCAATGTGAGGACCAGGCTGGAACAACCACCCAATGTGAGAATCAGGTTAGAACAACGTTCAGTTGAATGAGTGATGTTTACATCGATATCTTGGAAACCTTTTCAATTGCTCGGATGAAGAATATCAGTATGGCGATTTGAACATCTGATCTCAGAGGAGTACATGCCAACTGTCTATGCTCACTTCAACTACTATAGATCGATGAGATTATCAAAGACAAAGTGATGGTTATACTATGTGCTTCAAGGTGAGAATTGAAGTGAGGTAGAGGCATGTTATGTCAAGAGCTGAGGGGACGTTCTCATTAAACATGACACGGTTAGATACATGCCTCTTGTAAAATTGCAAAGGTTAGATTATAAGTTTAGTCTCTGAAGTTTGCGTCTATTAAGTCTATGAAAATTTAGAAGTTTCTAATAGATGTCCAAACTTTTAATTTTGTGTCCAGTAGGTGCTCGATAAATTCAGAAGTCTTCTACCTGTGGGATCAAATTTACTTCAACCTATACTGATCCTAATCTGCGTAGTTCAGCACATCTTTTTAATGTAGTTGACATGTCAAGTTTTTGTATATGGCGGATCGATGAGCAGCATAGGAGTACTACGAACTAAACTTTTTCCAACAAGTCTTTGGGAGGTTTTGGCAAGGCACATATGCAAGCATAGCCTCTGGATATGCTAAGTAGGAGTACTCTTTTCCCTCCCTTGATTGATTGAAGAATATTTATCAGCTTTTAAGGTTATTGTATTTGTAGCAAAAGTGATTTTAGCTCTTGACACGATCTTCTTCCCTAGAGGTCAGTTTGATGTCCCTAAAGAAAACAACCATTGTATTTGTAAATTTTACATGCTTAATAAGGCAAATAAAATATGTCATGTTGGTGTTAATTTGTTGTTAAATGATGTTGAAAGAGTATTCTTGGTAGAAAGACTTTTGTAGTCACCTCATCCCTCTTTTTTCAATTACATATTCTCATAACCATTTTAAGACTTTGTACGTTCACGACTATTGTCGCACTCGTTATCTCTTTTACTCAGCAAACAATTTTATGTAGACCAAGATGCTTAGACTCATTACTCAATTTTCCCTTTATCATTAAAGCTACCTATCTTTCAGGCCATACAACACGTTTCTACTTGGCTCTCATTATAAAACTTTGCACCTTGTGCCTTTTCTTGTCTTCCTTCAAGGATTTGGGTGATAAAATGGTCACATGGAGTCAGATGCTATGGCAGCCTAAATGAATTGAAAGGCAGGTAGAGTTTATTGTAATGGGTAACATTTTTATTTTTATAAATCCTGATAAATATGTAGTCTTGCCAACCAAGTATCCCTAATGAAAAAAAAAAAAAAAAAACAATATGAATATTAAAGAAAATGACGAAGATATCATTTTTATTGATATTTCCATTTGATAGATGAATCGATATTTTGATTGTATCGTTGAATAGTTTACAAAACATAAAAACTAAACAAATATGTCACTAATAAAAATATAATATAACTTATTAGAAATCGTAAAGTTAAATTCTTTGTTTTTATAATTTTTTTAAAAAATATTCATCGACTTTTCATTGATTTTTTTCATAAAATTATCACCTCGATATTTCTATCGAGCCTTGGTTGCATCCATTTTTTTTATTTTTTTAAGTACTATAACTACATGTACATAAAAAAAACATTTTTGGTCTCTAAGTTTTAAAATGTTACAATTTTAATCATTAAATTATGAGTTTGATCTCAATTTCTTCCGTGAGTTTGAAAATGTTATAACTCTACCTTTAGATTCAATTTGATTTTTCAAAGTCGTTAATTATGAAGTAAAAACTTAAAGCTTTAACTTTAATAGATACGAAAATAATGAAGCTTAAATAATTATAATTCTTTTAAAATAATTGATGGGTATTGGTACTAAAGACAAAAAGGGAGTATTTAATGAAAAATTAAAGTTGAAATTTTAAATCTTAAAACATAAGGAACAAATTTAAACAAAACAAAAACTTCAATGGTAAAATTGTAATATTTTGAATCTTCTAAATGCCAATGTTCTTTTGGTAGTTCATGAGACTCCACTTTGATAAATATGAGTTGATCATTGATCGAGCATAACTCAAACTTACAAGTCAAAGCAATGGACTCCCACGCGTAACAATTCTCGTGTGTTCAAGTTTATAATATCGATGTCAATAATTCTCAATTTTACTAAAAATATCGATAAAATGTCGATATTGATAAAAAATTTTAGAAAAAACAATACACATAAAAAGTTCAAATTAATTATTTAAATTAACAAAAATCATTATATGCTTTAAATATTTATTTTTTAGATTATATTTCATTTTATTGCTTTATTATTTTTCATGAACTTTTTTACAATTAATAAAAATGTCAACATTGAACTAATGAAAGTTTGATATTGATGAAAATATCAAGAAATCGGTGAAAATTTAAGAGCATGTTATGTCATAGACACCCCTTACAACCATTGTTAAGACTGAAGAAGAGACGATGAAAGGAAACATGTTTGAGAAGGCTTGTAGTTCAAGCAGTTAAGACATATCTACTTCCTCTCGTAATTTGCAAGTTCGACTTCTCCGCTCCAAATGCAATGTAATGTTTCAAAAAACAATATTTGAAAAAAGTGTACTAATCATTTGGGGCATCTTCTTCTGGTTTTACAAAGAACTCAATGAAAGCAATTCTGCTGGGTTGGTGATGGCCAGCAGAATCTATATGTGTGTGTGAAGTTGATGATTTTGCAACAGAAACAAGGTGTTGAACTTTTAGCAATCCTCCTCTACCAATAGTCAACTTGCTTCCTCTATTTTCTCTTATCACACTGCTCGGTATGTTCGAAGTCGTCGCACGGAGAAACTTGTATTTGTACCTAATTCATTGAAGATCAAACAAAAACAGAAAATTGTGACAAAGTGAAGTATGTGCTAGTATTTGATATGTTTAATTTTGTGAAGGAACCATGTTACCTGTAGGATACTTGTTGATCACAATGGAACGAGATCAGAAGATCGGTATTTGCATAATACATGAAATCCACCTGCGAAGGAAGGATTAGGTTGTATTAATATATAAGTTCAATAAATACTTTTAGTTCCTAAATTTTAGTAGAAGAAACAATTTAGTTCCTGAATTTTCATTGGCAACGATTTAGTACTTATACTTCAAAATCTGTAATAATTTAGTCATTCTACTTTAATAAGTAACAACTGAGTCACTATACTTTGAAATTTTTAACAATTTGGTTCCTATCTTGAAAAATCGAAATCAACCGTCAAGTTTCAATACATAAGGCTTAGTATTTATAATTGATAAATATATTTGTTTTCCGATTAGCTTTTCAATCCATATATGCAAGAAACTTCATGTACTATTAACCTCTAGCTCAACTTCAATCATGTATTATTAATATATATATGTATATATATATATATATATATATTAGGGTTTAGGTTAAAAAGATTAAAAAACACTTTTGTTCCTTTCATAAAGGTAACAATTTTTTATAAAACCGATGTCGAGGTTAATTATACATGTTTGAAGTTGAGCTATGCTCATTTTGCCCACGTAACAAGAATTTCACATTTCGGCTTGTTTATGACAAACCATACCTGCAAGTCTCCATGGCCTTCAGCTTTGAAGGTGACAGAAGGGGGAGCCGGTTGTAAAGATATAAGGACACTTGATCCAGGCCATTCAAGATCATCGATAGCTTCCTTCAGCGCTGCGGACTGGTATTTAAACAACAAGCTCCAGTTATTTTTCTTTGATGATCTGTAATATAATAGTTAGATTCATAACTTATTCCTTCTTATTGTTCTCTTGCCTTCAGATTTATGTCTTCTAGGAACTATATCAGATGTCATCCTTGGCATCTATGAAAAGATTTCAAAGTTAATTACAATATGAACTTATACCTTGACGGTGAAACTGAGTGGGCTGCTTCCAGCAGGTTCAAAATTGTAATCCCATGAAATCGTATCTGGGATTCTGGTTCTGATCTCCGCATAAATGCAAGCATCTAATGAATCAACCGACCTGATAATAAACTTGGAGTAAGTTACTTACGTTTGAACTGCCTTCTCTCTCCTAGATCTGCATAAGAATTGTTCCATCATAGGAAAATAAACTAAACAGAATTTTTAATTAGCCCACCTATATTTGTTTCTCAATTCCAAAGTTTTACGAGGATACTAACATATTCTTGTAAGGGTACAAGCTAACAAGAATCAAGATCTGAAGTACATTGAAATATAGAAGATTAAGAACTACAAGCTAAACCAAGTATTAGGTACTTGGAACCTTCCCTCTTGAGTATACTAACTCAAGCCCAAAACCACTCAACAATTATTTGTCTCCCCTCCACCCCTCCCTCTATTTATAACAAAATACACTAACTCTCTAGTTAATTACCCTCATGCGGCTGTGCCCTTACTAATACCATATGACTTGACCCATAGACCTCTGTTAGTACCCTTATAGAATTCAGAGACACGGTTTTAAAAAAGAGAGATAAAAGGCTATTAGGGATATAGCTCGCAAATATAAGATGATCAGTTAAATTGCTCATAGTCATAGACTAGTAGCAAGTCTAAGGATTAGTTTGAGATTGCTTTATTTACAAAATGTTGGTTAGAGAGCCATCAATTTTTTTAGGAAGCCAATCTCTAAAACTACGTTAACTAGACTTGACAATTCAAAGCAATTTGTTTATCCAAATACTAAAATCGATTAAATTTCCCACAATCAATTTGTCACTATTAACGCCTCTTAAATCAAATACCAAACGGAGCCTAAAAACCAGAAACAAATTCAATTATTACCAATCAAATTAACTAAACATAAGAATAGTTAAAAGCTTTATGCGCTTGGTTTTCTCTGCCAATATAATAAGCCAAACATAGAGTCTATAACAGAGATATAATAGAGATGGAACATGATGCCAGAGAAGCAAAGTGAATATACTTGAGAAGAAGTTGCATGTCAGGTCCTGGGTATTTGAGTTCAATGGTGCTTAAACGTCCAGGAACAGAAAATGTATTCAAACTATCAACAAAAATCCCTAAGCTCACTCCAAATCTGGGCCGAGCTTGTGCACTGTATTCATAGCGAATGAAAAGCTGTGGCATGTAGAAAAGCATTAGATCAAATTGCCTTCTTCGGACATAAATTCTTATGATAATGTGCATTTCAATTGAGTTAAACAAAAATATAGTACTAATTGAATCATAATTATTCTTCATCTTCAACTTCACTAACACAAGATTTGTTTTCCCAACTAAACTATTGGATTAACAGTTTATAATCAACAATCTCTTACTAGAAGACTAAATTTTAAACTAAAAATCCAAAACCTCACGCTGCAGATACACTTTGGCCTGAAGACAGCCGGATTCTTCAACGATCAAAACGATGCCATGTTCCGATAGTTCGATTACGGCGTCCTGAGTGATAAACAAGCAAATGAATATCCTAAACAAACAAATATGAACATTAATCCAAACAAACAGAGAGAGAATCTGTGGAGTTGAAAAAAAATGGGGAAATGAAACTGAGTAGAAGGAAAATGGGAAATGACCTGATGGCGTTTCCATCGAACGGCGGTGAAGGCATCCACCAGACCTTGGACGTTGTCAAGGTGGCAAACTAGATCGGGCGCCTCCGTGTCCACCGCCGACGAGCTCATGATTTCGGTTTTCCCGCCAAATTTTGCCGGTGAAAATTTCCTCCCTCCGTTTCTTTTTTCCCCCGTTATGAATGTGCTCTCAATAAAAAAGGCTGTGGCCACCGTTTGAGAAAAACAGGACAGCTCACACCCAAAATGAAAAATGCCCACTTTATTATTTTCTTATTTTTATTTTTTAATATCGATAAATAACACATTCAAAATATTTGTAGCAATTCAAAAGATTTGTTTCTCGAGGACGATTAAGTGATAGATCATATCACTTGTAGGAGACTACGAGTGATAGACCACATCATTAGTAGAAGTTTATCACTAAATAATAAGTTTGCTTATATTTGTAATTCTTTATAAATGTTGCTAAACACTTAATTATCATTTTTAAAAGTGTTACCCAATTCAATTGCCTTTTTTTCTTCTTCGAGTATTTTCTTTCTTTTCTTTTTATTTATTCTTCTTCGACGAGCGACTAGACTAGATTTGTCAAATGACCAACTTGCATGTGCTAGCTTTGAGTCTTCTAATCTTTCAATCAGACTAAAGCAAGCACCCAAGCGAAAAAGGGCGAGACAAACAAAGAGTGAGAGTTCGAGAGAAGTAAGAGCGAGTCAATGAGAGAGAAGAGAGCAATCTGTGAGAGAAGGAAAGAGAGCGAGAGAGCCAAGAGCGAAAAGAGAAAAGGGAGCGATCTGTGAGAGATGAAAAATGAGAAAGTAAAAGAACAAAGAGCGAGAGAGCCCATTGCATGAAGGTTTCGTTTTGGTAATTTTATCCTTAATGCGTAGATTATTTTTTATTTTCTAATTAAATTTTGGTTGTTGAATAGGGAATTAATATAGATCGGGATTATTTAGTCATGTTAATTTGACTAGACTACAACTTTTCGATCATGGTCTATTCAAGTATAGTCTTTAAGTTAGTCTATAATATAAACCAGGGTCTATGTCGTCCTTATTGACTACCTATCATTAGGTATGATCTTCTATTATAAACCTCAATTACAAATTTTTATACGGATGACTCATTCTCAGCCACGTATCCCTCACAAACAAATAAAATCCAACATTTTGCATACTCAAAGTGCACCGTCGATGTTTATACAATATTATGTTAGAAATTACCATGTCTATCGTAACCCTAATGCAATGGTCATAACTATCGTGATCTTCATTTTCTCACCACGAGGTTTGTGGTTTCAATCTCAATACTCCCAATTGTACTAAAAAAATGTAGCAATGAAAACGTAAAAACGTTATTTCATATTTTGCAATGTTTACTCAGATTGATCATTACTTTTTAGTTCAAACCATATATTAGTGGAAAATTTGCAAATTCTATCACATCAATTGTCAAAGGAACATTTGAAACTTAACCGAGCAATAATTAATGTGTTATGCGTGATTTTGGAGTTTACGAACTAAGATGCGCAATCAACATAAACCAAGAAAATAGCAGCTGCCAACTAAAATGGGATTAATTATTTGTAGTAATTATATATTTCTCTAATTTTGGTTGTTGATTAGGACATTGAAAATTTTGTTAGAGTTAAAGTTGATATTGATACTGTTGTTTGAGATTCTTCTCTTCTTCTGTTATTGATTGAGAAAAAAAACTGTTATCTGAAAACTCAAAAAACATGAATCTTCTAATTCTATTTCTGAAATCCAACATCTTGCTTGGCTAGTTGGCTTCCCTCTAGGCTTACCCACTGATCAAGTATGAATAAAACATATGCTTAAGCTACATTTTTGTTTTTACACCATGTCCAAGGATTTCAAGGACTAAAAGCTTAAACTACAATGTTTTCTTCTATTAACTTTTTGCAACCTCAAACTAAACTTTGTTAATTAACAATGCCAACACTAAACCAAACCAAACTGTTGTAGCTCATGCCAGCAGAAAGAGTCTATGAAGATCCAACAACTTTAATGGATATTATAAATATGAACCTCTCTTTGTGGGAATTAGCAGATTGAGAGTTTAGGTTGAGAAGGAGACACAGGAGACCCGTCGCTGCTACGGTATTCTCCACACCATGCTTCTTGAACCTGAGCAGCAAACTGCAAATTCCAGAGAACATCTTCGAGGGAAGGTCTGGTGACTGGATCCTTGAACAGGCACCTGACACAAACTTCCATCATTGTCTTCAATGATTGATCTAAGCATTCGTTTTGAATGCTTGGGTCAACTATGCTCCTTCGAGCAATGCTATCTGATGAAATGGCTTCTTGTAACTGCATACGTTGAGAAACATCAAAATCCGAATATAACAAGTAACAACATAGACAATCATGCATACTTTGTCATATTCAAATGAGCTTTGTGGACACATGCAACATGCAAAGTAATCGAGATGCAAAGTAATCTCTGCTACCTTCTCTCTTAGAACATTAATTTCGTTTTTCGATTTGAGTGCTCGCCCACGGATGATTTCTAGTAATATTACTCCAAAGTCGTAGATGTCAGCTTGAGCTTCTTGATTGATCCTGTGAAGCAACAAATTTGAGAGTTAATTTCATAGAGCAGTATGGGGAGTGGAGATGAGGAAGGAACATGTAAGAGTTGGTTTGTTGGATAATTTAGTCGATGTTTTTATATAACTGTAGTATGTAAACGAGTGAATGTACATTAAATATTTTTATAGACAACCTTTCATGGCGGCCGGAATCTTTGCATCCACCGGAAGAAACTCCCCGACTGACCTGAGAATTTAACTGGGTCATTACAAACTAGAGAGAACAAAAGGGCCAAGGAGGTGAATGTTGCACAACAGAAAAAATACTTTTTTATTGTACCTTAGCCATGCTCTCAGCCATAAGAGGAAGGTTGTAGCTGCTAATTTTAGCAACAAGATTTTGATCCAGTAGTACATCTGTTATTTTAATGTTATTCGAATATACCCCCGCAACCGTATGCAAAAACTGGATGCCTTTTGCTATTCCTACTGCTGCTGCTATACGTTGTGTCCAAGTAAGTGATCGCCTCGAGTGCCTTCCTGCAATGCATTGTGCGTAAATCATATAAGTTGAATCATTAAATGCAAGAATGAAGTCAGCATGAACATTGGTAATTTGCATCTCCATTTATGAAAAACAATGGTATAGATTACCAGATATCCAACTTCTCAGCGTGCCATTCGGAACATATTCGAAGACGAGAAATATTCTGCTGACACTTGAATCTTCCAAGTACAACTCGAAGCAGTGTCCAAGAGCACTAACCAAATGGCGGTGTCTGAGTTTTGAAATAAGGTCTATATGATGCGTGAAGTTTTGTGTGCCATATCTTCTTTTCATTTTAAGGCATCTAATGGCAACTAAAGAGCCATCCTTCAGCTGACCTCGGTACATCTGATAATAAAAAAGGAAGGACAAACCTTTGATGAGTTTTGTCTACTGATCTTTTAGTAAACCGACTGAAAATGCAAGAGATAAAGTGTACAAAGAGCACTTCATCCACAACAAAATTTGAATACCACCATAAAAGATTATATGATTTTAATAACTGATAATCCAGTTTTGTCTACTGATAAAAGAAAAAAGTAAAAATAAATAACTGTAAACCCATATTCAGTTACAGAAGAAAATGTAATGAATTTAGATTTGTATATAATAATTGTGTTCTATTACTCTTTTGTTTTGTAGTATTTTTTTATTATTTCCTTTTATAATTAGCTGCTTTAGTTGGTTCTTTTCTTGTATTATATTTACCCACTAGTGGGGACCTTTGAATAAGAAGAAACATTGATTCTAAAAAACCGCATGGAATTAGAGCAAGTGGCTTAGGAGATCCTACGTTCAAACTCCTACAATATTATTTCCTCTCTAATTAATATTGATTTCACTCGTTAATCCTTCTACATATTGTAAAGCTACAAGAGCCAGAGAATGTTAGATGATATTAAATTTATCTTTACTCATCGGCTTAATCGTTTTGGTTAATTGATGATTTAACAATGAACAAAGATAGAAACTACTATATCAATAGTCAAAGTTGAGTATTATTCATAATGAAAGAGTTGTGTATGATATGTAAGATTTTAGAGTTTGATATACCTGTCCTTGAGAACCTTCACCCATGAAAGCACAAGAGTCAAAATTTTTAGTGGCATCTTCAATCTCTTCATATGAGAGCACTCTATAAGTGGAAAGGCCAAGTGGTGCAAACTGCATTGTTTGAGATATATACCCTGAAGGTGAAGGAGAAAGAAGCAAAGTTCAGAGTCAGATTTTTGTAAGCTAATATATCAAATTGCATAGGGGATTCGTAGCTACTACACTTCTCATCTTAGTCATGGGCCTTCACAAAGTACATAAATAAGCATCCATATGAAGCTCAAATCTATTATTTTATACATCTTATATATATATATATCTTATCGTTTATCATTGTGATCTTATGTTGTAACTTGGGACTAAAAGTTGCTCCGTCACAAGGGAACATTTTGACAAAGTGAGAAAGTAAGTGTCCTGCAAAAGACAGACTCTCTAATATATCATGTTCATTTTGGTTTGGTAAGCTTGTATGGTTTTAAGCTCCAAGGTTGAGTAGTGTTTGTTAAACCCAAGTTTATCTAAGGTTAGCTTGAAATATCTCAAAGTTTGTGCTTAAACTGCCGAATAGAAATTCTTCTCTTTTACACTTGGGTTTGTGGAGGTCTGTGCAAGTAGAGAGAATGTTTTTGGTCACAAGAACTAGTGCATCCTGTTCTCTAAAGCCAAAAAACAGCTAAACGAAAGGTGGATGAGGAAAAATGATCTTACTTGCATCCGAGAGCAGCTTTGAGGTGTACCCAGCAGATGGATTCTCTACTATTAAATTTGTTGGAGGTTTCGTCACCGTATTCTTCTCATTCTTTCTTCTTACAACTATATAAACTATACCAAGTAAAATGATCACTCCAACAACGCCACCAACTATACTCAGGGCAAGAACTTCCTTACGTGATTGGTCTTTTTTCTTTTCCTCGGGTACAATGCCCACAGCTAATGCTTCATTTTGGCAATAGGAAACCGGATGCTGTTGTTGTTCTCCAGTGGCAAAACAATTTCTGCGATACAAGACAACCCTGTTCCTCGTATCTGCTAGAAGACATTGTGGCAAGCTTCCAGTCAAGAGATTTGAGGATATGTCCACAACTTTAAGTTCATCATTGCAAGAAATATTATCCATAAGCATTCCTGTGAGCTTGTTCCCTGATATATTGAGATAGGAAAGAGATGGCAGAGAAAAGAATGCTGATGGCAATGGCCCAACCAAAGAATTCAAAGAGACGTCGAAATATTGAAGTTGGTAAAAGGAGCTAACTTCAGCAGGGATACTAGATCTGAGCTTGTTTTTACTCAGTTTTAGGGTAACCAACTTATTGCCAAGTTGAGGGAATTGAGGTCCAAAACCATTGTCTTCCAATTCAAGTACTTGAAGGTTGGTCAAAGTGCTGAGGTCAGGCAACTCTCCATAAAAATGGTTATGTGAAAGTAAAAGAACTCTAAGATTTTCCAACTCATTCAGTGAATTAGGCAATGATCCATTGAGATTGTTATGTTTCAAGCTCAAAACGGTTAGAAGTGGAAGCACGTGGAACCAGTCAGGAAGCTGTCCTGCAAGCATGTTATCATCAAGTATAAGTGTTCGTAAGCCTGACAGCAATGAAATCTCCTGAGGGATGGCACCATATAGAAAATTAGAGCTCATGTTTAATATTTCCAGTGATGATAAATGAGCAATTTTGCCAGGTATGGACCCCCATAAACCAAGGGAAACTAATGTAAGGACTTTCAAATCTGGAAGCTTGGCAAGGGTATTAACGAAAGATTTCATCGAGAAGTTATGAGGTAGTAAAAGAGCTCCTTTCTTCCCAATTATATGCAACTGGGTCATGTTTCCCTCATAGCACACAACAGTCACATAGGAATCTGGTTCCAGGTTGCAAAAATCTGTGCTATAATTCCAATTACTTAATACAGCCGGGAAGTTCAGAAGTTGCTGTATTCTTAACAGTGTCCGAGTCTGAGACAGTTGCAATTGCTCCGAAAAGTTGACTTGAATAAAAAGCATGAGAATGGCTAGACACACAGAATTACTAAGTATTTGAGCCATTGGTCCTATGAACAGAACCAGTTGAAGGATGACAGTGACCTAGATTTCAGAAGCCAACAAATTGGAGTTGCTTGTATCGCATCTACACTGCTTGAAACAACAACAATGTTCTTTAGTCGAGTTGTTTCAGTCGAAAAAGACTAAACCTGAGGTTCAGTACCAAATGCAGATACCCTGGAGCAGAAAAGTTCAAGAAGTGCCAATAAGCATATGATAACAAGTAGAGCCAACATAAAATATTCTTAAAAAAAGCAGAATAGAAATTTCCCAAAGAAAGATGTGAACAACTCCATCTGTCCAGAAGCAAAATGCCAAAATCCTCCCAAGTTAAAAAAAAAAAATCAGAGAGAGAGAGAGAGAGAAAGTAATGTAGAATGATGAGGGAAATGATTCTGTGAATTCAAATGTTTAGAAAAGCATAAAGGAAAAAAAAAAAAAAAAACGAAACAAGAACTTCTCACCTTGACAAATAATGTGCAATGTGAATCTGAGAGTCTGAGAGAACTGTATTTCCCTCACCAACAGCCAAGAGTTGTAGGTTCACCTAATTGAAATCACACTTCATGGAGAATGAAGAACAAGCAACCAACTGAAGTTGACTGTATCTTCAACATGAAGTAAGTCACCACAAAACTCCAAGGTCCTCAACAAACAAAAACACAGTTTCTATTACCAATCTGACACTTTGCCAAGTTCAAACCCAGCAAAAAGCTCATAAAATGACCCAGAAAGTACACTTCAAGCCAAAACACCTCAGGTTTTGCAGATATCCCATTTGAGTAAAACCAAATGAACTTGAACCATACATCCACAGAACACCTCAGAAGAAGCCACAAAATCTCACTGACACAATTTTACAGAAGAAACCATTCAAATAGAAATCAGTTCCTCTAATAATAATACACTCCAAGACAACTTAGTGACATGGGTACACAAAAATCCATCAAAACCCAGATGTCAAAAACAACAAATTACACAAACAGACACAGCATTAGCTCATTTTCCCACATTCAAACATCAAAAAGCCAAAAGTAGGGGGAATAAAGAAATTTCAGAGCAATATGGATCGTACCCAGATGGAGTTTTGAGTTAATTAACACAATACATGCTTTATCACCATTATCAGGAGTCATCAGATGGTCTTAAAGACAAAAGGGAAGCTCTGACTGAGAAGAAAAAGCAAAAGGGGATGAAAGATTCGTACAGAAAAAGAAAGAGTGGGTCATCTTTATTCCTTCTGTGAGTGATATAATCACAAAGTGGAGAAGAAATTAGAGAAGTGAATTTAAAATTAGAGAAGAAATGTATTGGTTTCGTGATGGGTGTGATGAAACTTTGAAATTTTTGTGTGTTTCTGTCAGATTTTGGAATGGAGGGGAGGATGAAGAAGGGGGAGAGGGTGGTCCCTTGGGTTCCAAGTCTGTTGCTTTTGCCGCCTTTTCTTTTGCTCCCCTCTGCCATTGTCGTTGTAATGCAACTTTGCAGTTACTGCACATTTCTTTTCCTCTTTTCTTCCAAAGTTCAAAATTTCGATGTCCACAGAACTATAGAAGTCGTAATTTTTACGAAAATGTTTATGGAAATATTGATACAAAAGGTTGATGTCATCAAAACTGTAGATGTTTGTCATATTACCAGAATATTAATAGAAATATCGGTACAAAATGTAGATATTAACACAACTGTAGATCTCCTAATTTGGTGAGAATGTTGATGAAAATAATCAATACAAAATGTCGATGTTGATGAAAATATGATACGAAATGTTGGAGACGTCATAATTTTAGGGAATATATGGATACAATAATAATGTTTTTAGAAAAAAATTTAAAGAAATTATTTAAATCAATAAATAAATAAACATATGACAATTTAATCTCTATATTTTCACATTGTAACACTTTTAAGTCGTGTTAGTGTAAAAAATCTCATCAAGCTTAACTATCAATTTTGATTACGTGATGACTTAGTCTTTATAATTTGTAAATGAAAATTGACTCTTAACACCTGGTCTATAACCTATATCTCGAACATTACTTCATGTTTGTCTCCACATACAATTCGAGACTTATAGTTTTTTTTTATTTTTCTATGTACATGTACACAAATTTTCATTAAATAATATTACATAATATTAGTATAATTTTTTATGTATTAAATCATTACACATGCTAACGTAAAATGACTAAATTAATACTTATTAAACCTCATGAACTAAATTATTACAAATTTAAAATTACGAAAACTAAATTGCAAATTAGTTTAAAAGAAATAGACTAAATTATTACAACTAAAGTTTATGGACCAAATTGGTTCTTTTCTAAAAATTCAATGACTGAAAATAATTTTTAACATTCTTTAAATTGTTTAAATTTCCTATGTCCCAACCTTTTTTCTTCTGTCATTCAAAAAAAATGATTTAAAAAACGTAACCTCTCACCTTACCATGAACATATTTGGATTGACTTTTTAAGTGTTTAACCAAGTATTTCTAAGTAAAAAAAAAATAGTTTATGTAACTACTTAAAAAAATCGATCTAAACAAATATATATAAACAAAGCCATTTGATTAAATGTGTAGCCTTTAAAATTAATAATTTTCTATTTATCAATCGATCTAAATTTTAGGTCATATTTTCAACGGTGTTCATTGCATTATTGATTACCAACAACATTTGAAAATGATGCGAAGTTTAACGAACATCTGAAATAGTAATTAATGAACAAAATAATGAAAGTACTAAGAAAGAATTTTAAGTTCTTTAATTTCATATAATTCTCTTGAATTGGACTAATGCAGTAAATAATTTTAAAATATTATAAACTTAGTTTGATTTATCGATAAATATGCATAATAAATAATGTTAAATAACTTAACATATAAAAACCCAAAATTTAACCAATTTAAAGTTTAGTGATTAAATTTTAGAGTTTTTATCTATTTTAATCTCGAAATTATTTTATTTTTAAAAAACGCATAATTTCTTTTTTGAAAAAAATATAAATCCACTACCAATAATTATGGATTTAATGTGTCGGTCAGAACAATTTGCATATCTTGTCCAACCAAACTATATTTTAATATGTCTTTAAAGCATTTTTTTTTTATAATAAGAAAATAGTATAAAGTTTTGTTTTTATATTTTTTTTAATTAATATGGAAATTAAAAGGTAGATGAAGAGATTTGGAAAAAAAAAAAAAAAAGACATTAAAAACAAATGGAATTCATGACCCACTTGTTTAAATTAAATAATAAAATTTTAATTTATTTGGACAATGATTCTTCCCCTAATTGACATAATTATATAATATATAGTCTCAAACTTTAGAATCTAACCAAAAAGATTTAAACAATTCATATCTACTTTTGTTAGTTGGTTTTGAATTTTTAAGTTGAATCATTAACTTTAGTTCTAAGATGTGCTTTAATTATAATTGATTTGACATTACATTAGCATCAAAACGACGTAGTTATTTAAGAATGATGTACTCGATGTTAAAATACCCGTTTATTAAATACGAAAGACTCAATGAAAGTTCATTTTGAGGTGAAGATGTTAAGGTCCAAAGCAATAGGGTAGGTGAGTTAACTAAAAACAAAATCTTATGACACGTAAAAACTCACCCGACTAATTTTCTTTGATGGTTATTTTCAGTTATTGTTCAATATGACATGAGCGTAAAAGTATCGATGACACCTTTAAAATATGTCATTGTTAATTTTTAATGACAATATATTATTGTCGATGATAATCATAAATTATCGCTATCAAGGCAAGAGTATCGATAAAAATTGTTAGAATAGCTTTTCTTTTACAATCTTAAAAACGAGATATTTTGAGTATAATTTGGAAAAATTTTGGAATTGTTATTCAAAATCATTCTCAAACTTGCTCTGATTCGTTCAAATCAAACAATTATAGTTGACTTTGAAATGAATATATGTATGTTTGGTAGTAATTTTGAACCTGAAAAAAAAATAGTTTTGACCCTTTTAAAGTCACTTTCAAATATGTCAAAGTGAGTTTAACTTAAAGTAATTGACATGAACTTCTTCTCTAACGATCGATTGTTCAGTTCCTCGTCCTACAGCACTTCTGTGGTAAAAATATCACACTTTCAAATATGTTGATGGATTAAGATTAGTAACATTAAAATAAAAGGTAATCAAATTATTGGGATTTTATTCTACTCATCTTTCACTTTCAAAAGACAAAATTTATTAAATTTTGATGAAAAAAAAATGTACCAAAAGAAGAGTTTGATGAAAGATTGGAATATTGTATTGATGTTGTCTTAGGAGGGTCCAATCAATGAAAGGACCTATGCCCTACATGGCTCATGGAGGGGACTTTGTGACCTAGTTGAAGGGTTTGAAAAGACAGTAATACCCCTTTGTTTGGCATAGCCCATGCTTGATGCATAGGGGTATTTTTGTCAACTAAATGGACCTCATATTTGTGCCAAAGTGCTAAGTGCCCCTCCATGCTACCCACTTCCAAGGTGTCCAAATCTAACTTGTTTTGTGGAGGAGAGTTGGCTTTTTGTTTTGAGAGTTGGCTTTTAGACCTAAAGTGGTGATATTATAGCTTTACTCACTTAAAGTAGTGATTCATCAATAATGAAGCTTCAATATCTTTAATTCTCTCAATTCATTTGAATCCAATCATTTCGTAGGAAAGATTTCAAAAATCATCTCTGAGATATGTTGAGAGTTATAATTACACACTCAAACTTTCAATGGTAAAAAGTGAGTCTTCAAATCTATACAAGTGTTAAAATTATGTTCTCAAACTTACAATACCTGTAAAAATCAGACCTCCAAATAATAAAATTAAAATTTTCAGCAATTATGTAAATTTGAAGGTCCAATTTTAACATATTTATAAGTCTTTCTTTAATACAAATTAGGGATGGATAATTTGAACTTGAGACCTCTCGATCCTTAGTACATACAAATGTCAGTTGAACTAAGCTCTTGTTGACATATTTTATAAGTCTGATCACTCAAATTATACCATTTAAGGATGATTTTTGCAGTGTTTTTTTTTTTTTTATTCATTCATATTCAAATTTATTTTTTGTGATTTTAGGAATAAACCCACATAAATTGATACTCATAGTTAGGGAGAGTATGTTATTTAATATATATTTTTTATATTAAATATCAACTTTAATAAAGTTTTTAAATTGTTTATTAGTTCCATATTTTGATTATTCTTCCCATGTTTGTGGACTTTAATAGCCTGGCTATTAAAAAGTAGAAAAAGAAATAAAGGTTTAACAATATTCTTCAATGTCACACTACTGCTTATCCATAATGTATACATCATCTACCATTCATCTTTCAATGGTCACTCTTTCACTTCTTATCCTTCCAATCTCTTCTCCTATCTCATGTGTTTTCCTTTTCTTTTCTCTTAAGAAAAAATAAATAAATGCAAATAATTTGATAGGTTTGATCATATATATTAAACGGAAACATATTTGATCGGGTGATTTACTTAATTCAATAAATTCAATTAGACATTCTTCTGCAATCAAAAGTGTTGAGGGTTGTCCAATCCAAGACCCTAAACCCACGGTCAAATCCAAGCTTACAGGATACTGAGAAACATTAGTGTCTGAGGGTTTAGGTCGACTAGTCGAGTCGATGAATATGTATCAATACAAAAGTAATTGAGTCGAGTCTGGATTGACACATTGCAACCTCGAATACTAGTCGCTAGAAACATCTTGGACACCCTTACCATTACATGTAAACGTAATGATGTGTTAGAGGACAGGCTACATATAGCCCCTTCAATCACCTCAAATGGAATATAAAGAAATCTCTAAATGAAATGTCTAACCTTACCTCTTTTTTTGCTTAGCTAAACTAGTCACTCCTTATATTATTTCAAGCATCAGAGTAAAGTATGCTCGACACCACACTAATCGAGACCAAATTTGACAGAAGCGAATCAGAGATCAAAACTACTAGACATCACAATGTCGAGTGTGATGAGATCGAAGCACCACCAAAAGAGTTTAATGGATATCCAATATCTATTATCTCTGTTAGGGTTTAATTTAAACATTTGGGGATTACACATGAAAGATATTAAAAATATTTCTCAGTTGTCAAATTATATGAGCATAGTCATTGGAAAAAATCGTAAAACAAGAATATTTTCAAATATAGCAAATAGTACTGCAATAGACTGTAGTATTTTGTTATATTTGTAAATATTTTCATTAAACTTCTAATTTAAAATAATTCTTCTACAAAGTATGTGTTTTTTGTCTCATTTATAGAAGGAAAAAAAAAGAAATTTACCTACACGTCATAGGGATATTTTGTAATTTTTTTTGTTATCATACAGTTTTCAGTAGTTCAAAAAATTTAGTGGAGTTTACTTATCTATTAAACATAATATTCAAAGGTTTAAAAGAGACATAGTCTTAATAACTAACTAAGAGATCATGAGTTTAATATCCTAGGAGTTGCAGATTATCCCGTGAGATTAGTCGAGGTGCGTATAAGTTGGCCTAGACTTTCATGGGTATCAATAAATATATATATACATATATATATCAAAAGGTTGAAGGTGTGTGTATGTATTTTTCATTTTGATTAGGTATGGTTTTTGTAATTAATAGATGAAGTAAAAACATTTGGCATAGGGATGAATAATGTTGGATATCAAATGAATAAGTACTTTAATTTTAATCTACACTAATTTTCTTATGACTTAACTCTCATGTTATGGAAAAGTCAAAATAAGATTGCCAAAATCTGTGGATTACAATGGACAAAAGAGTGCTGACAAAAGATTATGTAACTTTTTTTTTGTTTATAACAAGAAAAATTAAAAAAAAAAAACAAGATTTGAAACCCTTATTCAACATAAAATTCATTAAAAAAAAATCAATATAACAACTCTAAATTTTGTTTTGTAATGAATTAAAAACTTCGAACTAATAATCGATCGATCTAAATCTGAACGGACTGTTTGAAACATTGAATTCAGTTTTGAAGCTAAGTCCTGAATTGATGTTGTGAAGTCAGAAAAATCTATGTTTGAGGTCTAGAGTTGTTTTGTCTAAAGTTAGGAAATATGTGTTTCGGTACATAATTTAGTTTTTAAGTTAGAGGTATTTCGTGTCGTTTTTGTAATTTTAAAAAGTTTTTTTTTTCTTTAACTTTTTGAAACCCTAAATCGTTTGCCTGTAACTATTCAATATCCTTACAAAAAATTAACCGCATCGGAGCGTTTCCGCGGTCGAATCCATTTAACCCTAAATTAAATTGCACACATTTTTTTTTTCAAATTCTTTGACACTAAATTGACAAGTCAACTTAAAACCTTCAAATAAATTCTATAATTTATTTTATTAATATGTTACAATTGTACTTGAGGTATACAAAAACAACTCTTGTTTCATACAAACAACAAAATTACAACGTACTTTTACATCAGGTGAATGTATTTGTGTAATATGCACAAACAAAGTTGGTCATCAAGGGGGTTAGGGTTTTGGAAAAATATCAATTTATATCCTTAAATTTTAGAGATTGTATCAATTTAAATCCTAAACTAATAATTGCATCAATTTAACGCCCTCCATTACTTCTCATTTGAAAAAGATCTCAAAATGTGAAATTTATAATTGTATCAATTAAACTTCTAAACTTTGAAAAATGAATCAATTTAGACTCTTAGTGAAAATTTCATTTGAAAATCATCCATCCATATACTATCATTGTTCGTTGTAGAAAACTAACATATGAAGAAATCTATACGTTTAAAAATTAATGCATTCAAAGGTAATCATGTAATAAAGAGGCTAAATCAATTGATCTATAAAAATGTAATTAGAAGTTTAATCTATAAGTCTCATACAATATTAGTCTAATAAAATCCTGAAATGGTGTAAAAATTTGACATATTTGCAAAAGTAAAAGATTTTAATTTATACAATTATTTCAAGGGTTTATAAATGCAACCTAAAATTTAGGAGTATTAATTGACATGTGTCATAAAATTATAATTGTTTATGTATACGCTCATGTAATGAGTGTGATCAAAGTTTCCGTATTGGCTAAATAAGAGAATGATAATCATGAACATACAAAAAAACAATTAGGTTAGGAAAACTTTTTTTTTTTTTTTCTATCAATATTTCCTTCAACAATGGCATCTTAGATCTTTAGCTATTAGTACTTTATATACATTCTGTGAATATTTCATTAAAAATTTTACACTACAGCAGATAAGACCATGAAGAAATCTCTGTCACTCTTGAAACCAGAAAAATTCAACAAACTTCCATGGAAGGGGGGAAGAAGAAGACATGAAAGCTACAACTTTGTACCATTTTTATATACAACACCAAAAGAAGTTGACTTTTGGAGGAACTCTACAGTCAAAAAGAAAAAAAAAAAAAAAAAAAGTTTAAAAGCCAAAGAAACAAGATGAAGATGAAGATGAAGATGAAAGAAACAAATAAATAAAAGAGAAAAAGGGAAGGCTATTGTGAAGGGGAGGTAAATGAATGTGAGGCAAAGGAAACAAACCAAAACTAGGCTTAAATGTCAGAAATTTGAGGGCCTAAGTATTCTATTCCATCCATTTGAGAGTTTTCTGGCACCTCAATCTCTTCTAACCATCCATAACCCTCACCCTCTTCTTCTCCCAATCCCATGTCACCATCTGCATTACAAAACATTTAATATATAAGAATAAGAATAGTGCAAAATCATAAAATTATAAACTTTCTATAGTACTAAGTTGGGCTATGGGAATTTAACTTCTAAGAAAAAGAGTACATGCTCAATTATCATTGAGCATACAGAATCAGAAACTTGGGGGAAATAAAGCATCCTATCAAAATAACCCACTTTATATAAGTTCTAACAAAAACGATCTCCATGCCAATGCGCGCGTTAATATATAGATATGTTAGCGACGAAGGGGTATGTGTTTGAATTCTCCTATAATACTAAAAAGACAAAAAAGAACCCATGGCATCAACAAAAATAGCATAATAAAGTATGGAAAAGGGGGGGTTTTCAGAAACAGTTCTTGTTTTTATTTTAGGAGGGAAAAAACTAAAGAATTACAGTTTGAATTAAAAATAATAAAAATAACAGCAACAATGTCCCACCCAAAGTATTCTTTCATGAACTTGTCAAAATTTCACTATCTGAATGCTATTTTCCAGAAAAAAAGTCCACATGACAAAAACAGTGTCACTTTCAAAAACAGTTTTTTTTTTTCTTCTTTTTCAATTTTGAAAGGATTACTACAGATTTTACCCTTTCAAAATAGCTCCTAAAAACGACCTAACAAAAACAGTATCCAAAGTTTACACACAACCAATAAAAACAGCTGTCCGTTTTTTCATCATTTGAAGTATCCTAAAGCCAACTTAAGTGATTAAATAAGGAAACATGATTTGCAACTTACTTGGAAAAGAGGCATAGGGATGTTCCTTATAATACGAACAATCTCGACCGTCCTCCATGGAATAAGGAGGTCCAAGCACATCAAGCACCGCACATGGTGTTATAGCAGTGAATGAGTGGATGTTGCCTCCTGATGTTGGGTACAAAACAGAGGTACTGCAGGGTGAAGTGAAGACAGCATCAGCTTTCAGCTTTGCCAATCTCTCTGCAAATGGGGAAAAAATAAAAAACAACCCATCATCACTTCAGGATCAACAACCAGAATTTCTCCCAACAATTTCATATTTTATAAAAAGAAACTTGCAGAGTGCTCACTTTCACAAGGTTGGGCAGTATCATCACTGTTAGTTGGATCAACCCAATCATAAGATTTGATGTGCATTTTTCCTAAAAGAAGCTTACTGAAAACAGTCATTCCTGGATGGTTGTGTAGAGGGATTACACCAGTTGCTGGGAGGAAGAAGATGCACAACTGTAGTAAGAGGAAGTAAAAAAAAATATGCCATCAGAAATTTGGAACCAAGCAATAAAATGTTGTTTAAACATTTTGGAAATAAAAATAATAGATGTTACAAAACCTATAGAGAATATACACACAGCTCAACTAGATTTGTAGTTCGCAGCGACTTATAAGTGTACCCTCTTGACTGTACATATTTAGCTTTTCAGGATTTGTAACTTACCGCTTATAGTTCACAAGTTTGATCACTCTAGTAATTCTCCTATAATCTCACTTCTGTTTCTTTAATCTTACATCAATGGGAGTATGGCATCTGACCTATTGGTTAAGGACATATGTTTTAAACAACTCAGGTTTAACAATAATATCACAATTAATTTACTTGCTCCTTTGACCACTAGCCCTTGAGCCAACCCATATCTTTTGTGCACTTTGACTAATATATATAACTTATGATCTTTAAGCTTGCCTTATATTCAACTTGAATGCTCCTAAGTAATTTCATGATTTATATCACTTTGATTAATCTCGTGGTTTATATATGCTTTCCCTTTCAAATATAGCAAGGGTCGCTTTAGAGGAAAAGCAGCCCTCTAGTGAAAGGCACTACATTAGTCTTACCGAGAAATTGTCGCACTTGTATATGGTTGTGTATGTGACTCTAGGGGATCCTTTGACTGGAACATTGGGCTTGAAAAACTGCAAGTTACTACTAAGTCCAACATCTTCTGCCTTCATATTATCTGCAGCATTGAAAAAGTAAAAAGAATTTGGTTAATATTTAACTATGTACAAGCTAAGCAATACAGAGTACAGAAGTTTTAAATCCAATGTTTCCTGGACCCTACATAATTTCTCCCAAAAACCATGTGCTTAGATGCAAAATCCCTCATTTTCTATTGTTATGTTATCTTTTCAGCAAGGAAATTATAATTATCAAAGGATGCTCATCAGTCATCACTGATCATGTGCCCCCATGGCACAACAAAGCACAAAATATACAAATATTTGTAGAGAGAAAGAGAGAGATGTATGTTGCTTGTACGATGTAAACAAACAAATACTATACTATTCTTCAGACAGATGAATCTATTCCTACAAATCTGCTACTTTTTTTATTATGTTAAATTATAAAAAAAAAAAAAAAAAAAAAAAAACCTTGAATTTCCTCTTTTTTTCAAAATCATCGCTATACTTTCAAAAGTGGCAATTTTACCATTGACCTTTATTAATCTTACCTTTCACTTTTCAATAAAGGTTACAAAACTATCATTAGATTTAGAGTATATATTTTTAAAAAATTAGACAAAAATTAGGACCCAAATAGCATGGCAGTGACCTAAAACAAAAATTACTTCGAAAAATATACAGATCCGTTTGAAAACAAATGCCAAAGTTCAAGGTATTATTATAATTTAGCCTTTTTATTATTATTCCATAATTTCACTAATCTCCATTTGCTTATGAGGTGACCATAGATTTGAAATAGACCCCAAAATTCCCTTTGTTTTTTTAATATTTCAAATATGCTAGTTAAACAGAAACTATGTGGCTCAAATATGTCCCACGAGGCCAATAAAAAAAATCAAATAATTCATGTTCACTCAAGTAAGCGATGCTGCATTGAAGTGTGTGATATTATGATTAAAAAAGGGAGAAAAATGCATCAGAAAGATAATTTAAATAAGTTCCTCTGATAAAATTTATAAAATAATAGGAGGGTTTTTCATCCACTCTTCCACAAGAGACTAAAACCCCTCTCTCTTCTCTCCCGATTTAAGTCTAATATTAAAGAATCCTATAAATAATTCAAGAGCATAGGAGTGGAATTAACATATAAGCATGATATATGATATGACATATATGATATGACATATATGATATGACAGATCAAGAAATTGCTTAAGAAACAGGATAATGAAAAAAAAAATCCACTGTTGTATAAAATATGCATGTAGCCAGAAATAGTAATGCTGCTAGAACCTCAGAACTTTCCAAACCATGTCACTTAGCCAAAAATGAAAAGACAAAAGGAAAAAAATCAAAGGATCAAACTAAGCTAATTTCCTAGAGATTGTTAAAACATTAAGAAATGAAACAGTCCAAGAATCAAAAGGATGAAACAAAATATATTCAAACTGTGGAACATATTACCAAGAATGCAGCAGAGCTTTTCAACATCACAAGGCAGTGGAACAGTTCCAGGGCCTTTGAAGACTTCCCTACAAGAAACAAACAATTCCTGAAGCGCCATAGGAACTACAGGAACAGACCGTCTGATCTTTCTATATTTCCTCGTCTTAATATCCCTTCTCACATACTGAACCTTATTCACATGCCCAATTCTATTACTCCTTCGATCCACCGCTCTCGTTTCCATCCTCATGAGACCTCAAGAAAACCCCTCTCCCCCAAAAAAATTTGACACGATTCAACCCAAAATCAAAAACCCAGATACGAAAAACATCGAAGGATGCAGAAATACGATCTGGGTCGGTGTTTATAAAGCAGAGGAATAAAAAATTGAAGAGAAATGGAAATGGGGTTGGTTGAAAAACGAGAAATGAGAGACGAACAAGTACAAAAACCGAAGAAAAGGTAAAAAGTCAGGAAGAAGAAGAAGGAGGTGAGAATGAAGGAACAGAAAAAGGAAGTGGAATAAGAAAATATTATATAGAAAGAAGAAAAGAGGAGAAAGAAGGGAAAACCAGGGGCCATTAGGAACAGCAGGAATTGCTTGAGTAGAATGAAAATACATTGTGAGATAGGGGGAGAGAAAAAAGAAAGAGTGGATAAAAGAAAAAAAAAAAAAAAGAAGAAAATGGAAGAAAGAGAGAAATCTGCTTGGAGGGGTTGGGTGGCCGCCCCTAAGATTGAGAATAAACTGGTGGTATACAGAACCTGGTTTGGGGATTTGGAAACAAGGTACTAGTTATAAAATTTGACTCTTGTAGCCCTAACAATGGCGGATTTGTTGCATGGGTGTGAACAGAGGATTTCCCCAAACGGCAACTAAAGATTCCCCTTTCTATTTTCTTTTCTTCTTTTTGGGGTAAACAAGAAGAAGTAAACGCCATTCAATTACAGACAACCTACAAACAGTAGTTTAGTGAGTGATTGGATTTATTATATTTATTTATTTATTTATTTATTTATTTTTATAAAACATGTTTTTAATCTTATAAAAAAAATTTTGATGTTACGTGAAATTGAAACAGATCTAGTAAACTTTTATTTGTGATAACATACATAGTAGTCTATCACAATCTATTATAGATAGATGATAATATTTTGCTATATTTGTAAATATTTTCAAAAATTTTATTTTTAATATAGTCGTATGAAATTTATATTTAAATTAATTTTGGAGGATGAAAAGAATATTTAGAAATTTTGAGTAATTCGAACAAACAATTTTAAGTTTACTTTCAAACAAATACTATCCTTTTATTCTATTTTTAGAATTTATTGTTATTTATTTCTAAGTGGTTAAAAATCATTGTTTAATGAGTATGTTTTTTAATTAAATTTAAATAATAAATCTATAACATGAAATTTAGAAGGAATAAAAAGATATATAATTGATAAGACTATATATTGTGTTTTATTTGATTATTTTATAATGAATATATAATATGTTTGATGCAGTTGAAAATCTTCAAATATAAATAATTAAATAATATAATTTCTTTAAAGGGTAAATTATTGGATATAATTTTTGTTGTCTATCTTCTAAAAGTTTTTATAAAATTCAACAAAATTTGGAAATAAAAAAATATAATTATTAAAAAGTTTGTTTTTGTTTTTAAAATTTGACTGAGAATTAAACTATTTAATTAGAGATATAAATTTTATAATAAAAAAGAGTAGGAAAATAAACCGAGTTTGTCAAGCACAATTTATCGTAAATTTGAAATTAAAAGTCAAGCTCGTGTTAAATAACCGTTTGATCTTTTTTTTTAATTAAACTTATAAACACTACTTTCATTTATTGGTTTTTGTTCTATTTTATTATCTACTTTTTGAAAGTTTAAAAAAACCAGAAAAGTTTTGAAAACTAAAAATATAATTATTAAAAGTCTGATTGTGTTTTTAAATTTGGCTAAGACTTCATTTCTCAAATCAAATGGTTATCATATCATTTTTTAACGGATCTTTAGTACGTTTTCATATTTTAGCTTGAAATTTATAGTTAGAAGTATTAAGTTTAATTTTTTAAAAACGAAATTAAAAAAATTTAGGTTCCCATTTGGTAATTTTAAGAAATTTTGTTTTTTTTTTATTTTCGAAACTTGTGTTTGTATTCTCTCAATTTTTTACCTATGATTTTTACTTTGTTCATGTATTTATTTGAATTCTTACTCAATTTTTAGAAAATGAAAACAAGATTTGAAAAGGTTTGTGATTCAAAAATTATTTTGAAAAACAAAATTAAATTATTATTTTTCATTGCATTCAAAAACACGTTTTGTTTCAATTTAAAATAAAATTTTGAAATTTAAATTTAAAATTCAAATTTTGTGTTTGGTTGTAAATTTGAAAATGTAATATTGTATCTCATGCTTACAGTTTCTGAAAACGACAATTTATTATTTTTATTGTTTTTGAAAATAGACTATTTCAAGTGTTGTCTTTAGAAATCATTTTTAAAAACGTTTTAGTTATTTTCTTTGTATTTTTTGTTTTTGAAAACATAGAAACAAAAATGAATCACAAATCAAACAAAGTCTATTTTTAAAATTTTTAATTTTTTTAAATATGAAAACATTCAATAAATTGGTGTTTTTTGTTTTAATTTTCAAAAAGTACAAAAAAATAATAAATAAATAAAGTAACTTATTAGATATTTTTTCAACTTGTTAGGGAGATTGATTGTTGTTGTGGGGGGGGGCAAGCATGATAGAATATTTGTTTTATTATAATGTTTGAGATAGTGGTTTTTGGGGACAGATATTTCTTAAGCACAATATTTTAGAATAATTATTATATCCTTGAGTTTAATTTAATAAAATATATATTATATAAACTTTATTTTAAAATGAATAAATACCTTTTCTTTTTTGCACAATAGTTCCTTTTGTTTCTAAAGTTTGTAAAATCTTAGTAACATAGAGTTTTTGTTGTGAAATGGACAAAAATATAATATAATAAATAATAGTAATATATGTAATATAAATAAATAACAAAATTATTAAAATGAAATTTAATTTGGTAAGCAGGAGATTGATTACATGGTCACTAAGGATTGATATAACACATAGTAATGTAGATGAGGGAGAAAGAGAGTGACACATGACGATGGACAATAAGCGTAATGGAGACATCTATTTTTAATAATATTTATAATGGTTTTTTTTAAGGTTTTGGTCTAGTTTCTATTTGATCTATGAAAATTTAAAAATGTCAGACTTTTAGATCTTAAATTTTGTTTTTGATTTCAATTTAGTTATTTGATTTCAAAATGTTATAATTTTTATTTTAAAATTTAAAATTTTATTTCATTCTCGATCTATTTTTCATTAAATACTCAATTTTTGTCTTAAATGTTAACATTTATTAATTGATTTTAAATAATTATAGTTAATTAAGTTTTATTATTTTCTATTTCAACTCAAATTAATTTTAAATTTCTATTTCAAAATTATTTTAAGTTAATCAATAGACATTGATGTCAAAGAACTGAAGTGAGTATTTAATGAAAAATCAATATAAAAAATATAAATTTTGAAATCTAAAAATGAAATTGAAACAAAACTGTAAGTATCAAGATAACATTGTAACATTTACAATTAATAAATTAGATTGAAATCAAATTTAGAATTTATAAACTAAAAGTATAATATTCTAAAATTTAGAAACTAAACTCAAATCAAATTACAAGAAACCAAGATATAATTTTCATGCTTTTAAATAGTTTGAAATGGTTTTATCACTTTTTTTTTTTATTTAAAATTAGCCACTAATTCTTTTTATTAGCTCCATCAATATGCATAAATGGTTTTTTTTTTTTTGTCATTTTATATTGATGTTATAATAGATGCAATTTTTTAAATTTTTTATATGAAAATATTGGATTGATTTAAATGATTGTAAATGAAACAAATTAAGAATATATGTATATACATTTTTTAAAATTTTTTATATGAAAATATTGGATTTAAATGATTGTAAATGAACAAATTGATTTAACACATATGTAATCTTAATAATTTTCCTATATCATAAAAAAGAAATTCATGAAATATAAAAATAAACATGAACAAAGGCCACCAATGTAACTATAATATAAATACAAAATAATAATTACAATAACTTGTTTTAAAAGTGTAAAATGTGTTAATAAGTATCGTTTAATCGACATGAACTTATACTATTAATTTTAAAGTCTAAGGTTCGATTCCATCATTTTAAATATTGTTTAAAAAAACATAAATTTTGTTTATTAATTTAATTTTTGGTGTTTTTGTTTCTATAATTATTTTATAAAAAATATTCATCAATTTTGTTATTTTATCTATATTTTCAACCATTTTCATAAAATTAAGACAAGCGACTTAAATTTTAATTAATTTGAGATTATTTTTAAAAAAAACATAAAATGAAAAAAAAAAAAAAACAAACAAACATGTGAAAGGACAACGTTGTCGGATAAATGTTAATTTCAGACACAAATAAATTCTGTTGGAGACATGTTTTTTCTTCTTTTTTTTTTTTTCCTTTTTTCGTTTTTTTTTTTTTTTTTTTTGTCTAAAATGAGGAGAAAATAATTAATTTTCTTCCAATTATTCCTTTCAAACTTTTTCTTTTTTCTGTTTTTCTATAAAAATGTACAACCCATCCTACATAGTAGGAGTGGAAATAATAATAATAATAATAATAATAATAATAATAATAATAATAATAATAATAATAATAATAATTATTATTATTATTATTATTATTATTATTATTATTATTATTTCAGCAAATCCATCAATTTTGACAAATTGTAAAACCCATGTGGCTAAGTACAAGATACTTCATATTCTTTTAGGAGTCATTCATTAACCAATACAAAGAATAGGAAATACACACCAACACATGGTTGAGGACAGGACATGCAAAAATGCAACCTCCCTTCTTCCTTGGAGATAGAAAAAGAGCTACACCACGAGATGAAAAAAAAAAACTCTAAATTACCAAACTCACTCCACCTCGTAGACGCACTTCGATAGGCGTCGGGAGATATCTCAAAACTCTCGACGCCTTTATGCATGGCATCGGACGATATCTCACAATTTCCGACGGGTTATACGGCCTGTCAGGAGTTGTAACTAACTCTTGATGTCTTTATGCATGGTGTCTGGAGTTAGGAGTTACCCTTGTTATTTTAAATTTGTCTATCTAACGTCTGATGCCAGTGTACGGCGTCAGGAGTAGGCCACAACAGCCGACGCTTTCATTATACCGTTGAGAGATTTTGTATCTCCCAACATCCTTTTTACTCGTTGGGAGATCCTCTTTTTCTTGCAGTGTTTTAAATAGATAGTAAATGTTAAAATGTTTAAAATTATAAAACTATATTGATTAGTTGGATATTTGATTAGTTGACTTTATATTTTTCTAAGACAGTGGTTTCTGCAATTGTCTCAAATAAAGTCTTGATATCCGCTTTTGACATCAAACAATTTTTCTATAGAATATTTTCCTTATTTGGAAATATTCGTTGTAATACTTCTATAAGATATTTTGCTTTATTGAAGCTTTGTAATATTTCTATAAGATATTTTCCTTTCTATTCCAAATGGGAGTTACATTCCTTTCTTGGATTCAATTATTTAAGGAGAATTATAAAGACCTTTTAGGATTGTTGCATTTGATTATTGAGCAAGACAATTTACGTACTACGACCGAATTGTTCATCATTGTGTTCTTGCTCTTTGCAGACTATATTCTGATGTGCAAGTTCTTCATTCGTTGAGTGCAACACGTTGAAGATTATCACAGTTTAGGAGGAGCCTAAGTCATTGTTATCAAGAAGGAGTTCTCTATTTTAGGGGATCCTTAGATTCGTCAATGAAGGGAGTTTGCTGACTTGAAGAGAAGATAACAATGTTGAGAGGAGTCTCAAATTTATGTACTATAATAGTTAGAAATCTCAAATTCAAATCTTCTACTCTTAATTTGTACAAAAAAAAAAATTATAATCTACAATTAACTATAGTAATATTATTTCAAATCATCCTTTATTATAATGTTTACTATTTCTTTCTCATTCACTCTCTGTTATAGTGTTTACTATTTCTTATCTAGAAAATTTACATCTCAAACACAAATTATTACAAATTTATAATCCAAACTAAAATAATAATTTACACCCCAAACTCATACTAGTACAACCCACAAATTATAAAAACGAGCTGAGTGCCCCAAAACCCTCCTACTATTCCATAATCTAATATACACATATATATATATAAACCACCAAAATATATAACATGACACCCTAATTTGTCCTTTTTGGGAAAACATAGTTATCCATAGAAAAATGAAAAGAAAGGATTTAGGTGAGATCAAAAGCTGCAACAAAAAGGGGAAATATGACAACTTTCCATGCATTTTGTATGTTTGTCTTTCACACCTTCCCAACAAAACCATTATGTACTTTGATTTCATCATTTTATGTATTGTTCATTCCCTTTTCCAATCCTTAGGTCTTTTTACTGTCACATAACATTAAAATTCTCCAGACAAAATGTATGTTGTCACACCATCGTAAACCTAATCGCTTTCTATGACTTGACTTATAGATATTGTGGTTCCTTATACTCCTTTCTACTTGCTTTCAAATGTTCAAATTTAATCAACATTAATTTATAAAGAATAAAATTCAAAATTTGTTAGGAAGCTAATTCCACACGAATCTACTTTAAAAGGCTAGTAGGGAACAAATTTTAAAATGTGCGAGAAAGAACGTGATTAAAAAAGTGATTTTTAACAAAACACTCGGCGAAGATGGAGGAGCTAGGCAACTTAGTGAAGTTCAAGAATCAGAAAAAAAGATGGCAAAACTTCACAAATGAATGCCCATAACTTGCATTAGGTTTGATCCTATTCCTAATTTCCTATACACAAAATTAGAGAATTTATAGTGAAGATTTAGAGCTTACATGAGCTTATAGATACTGTTCTTTTTATATATCACAAAATCACCTTCAAGGGAATTAAGCAAAGAAACTAGAGATTCTTCTTCAGATCCTTTAAACTGCTCCATCATATTGTCAAGTGTAACCTGCATTATCAAACCATATTGCATTCTTCTTCATTTAAACCATATTATTGTGAACTTCAAAGAGGGCTTGGAAAGATTAGTATAAAAAAACATAATCAGACTTCAATTCACTTACCCCATCATTGTTCTTCAACCACTCTACTAGCAAGCTCTTGGTTGCCTTTAACGGAACTCGATGTTCTTCCTCCAATTCACAGACTTTCTGGCGCTTCAATGAGATGGAAATTTCCTCTTCCCCATTTGATGGTGTTTCAATTACACAAGGATCTTCTTTCTTATGAATCGAAGTTGGACTCCCTGAAAGCGATGACGCACAGGTCATTGGTTCGTCGGTTTTTCTATCCAGGCCTTCCGGGGACATTCCACAGCTTTGCATTGCCAGACAAGCCTTGATGTGTGCATAATTTATCTGTCATCCAAATATCAATTTCCAGTCATATACGGACAAAGGAGTATTCGACTGAAAATATAGACAAGTACATGCATAAAAGAAACAAGGCTTGAAGGCATGGAGGACTAAAGTCTAAGAAACAGAAGGCATATTTTACAATATCCAACTTACTTCTTCCGGTAATTCATCTTTTATCGCCTTCAACTTCTCACCAGATCCAACCTTTGTGACAGCAGATTGAATCTCGGAGAATATCTGACATGTAAGTCCTATCTCATCACAAAATCTGGTCCAGTCGATTTCATATCCTTCCTGGACTGCATCAAGAATATACCCAGAAACAGTAGTTTCTTTGATAGGTGCTGATCTACCAGGGAAGTTCTATTTTCCAAATAAATAATGATATATCAGAATAAAGTCAATTAATGGGAAAAGAGAAAAAGCTACCAACGTTTAATGTAAAATTAATGATTCTAAACTGGTTAAAACCATTATTGTTATTTTCAAACTTACTCTGAAACATGTTTTCAATCATTCAAAATCAATTTTGATAATATAAAAAATTGTATTCAAAAGTGTAGAATTAAACAGTAAATCAATTTCTCATAATCAAAGGTAAGTTTCATATTGATTTTGAACTTGCTAAAAGTGATTTTAGCAATTTCAGTATCATTTCCGAACATGCATTGAACATGGTAAGGGCGAGGCTAATATAATTTCTAGAATTGTAAAAAGTGTGTTTCATTTCCAATTAAAAGCATTGTTCAGAAGTCATATGGTGCTTGATTACAATAAACAAATGATATTTCAAAAATTCTAAAAACACTATGTGCTTCTTAAAAGAAAACACAACTCTGAAAAGCCAAAATCGCTCAAGTTTGTTTTTTTCAGCTAGTAAACTTCTTTCAGGTCAAAAGTATTTAAATTGTCAGCATTTCAGAGTTGTATTCTATATTTGCAGAGTCTAAACTGATTCAAAGTTCTTTTTCAGGCTTATTTATATACATGGTTGAACTTCAATGTGTGAATATACACCTAAATTGCCATGCTGCTATGTTCATCTTCATAAGCCTTTTTCCCTCAATAACTTCGAAAAGTTAAAAAAAAAATACTTACAGCAATTTTCTGTATTGAGAGATCATCTTCATGCCACATTTTCCAAGCTTCGAACTTTGCTGGAGCCAACGGTCGCCGTTGGTTTGGTTCTGTATAGAGTTTTCTCGTTGTAGTACCTTGTCCATTTCCTTCTTCTCTATATTCGCCATCCAGTGATAGACTGACTTCTTGTGATAGACGCTTGACTGCTTCAAGAATTAGATCTCCGTGCATTTTTAGCAGATGCTGTACCATTATTGAATTTTCTAACAATCATTTCATGACAGAGCAAATAACTATCTCAGAACTTTAGCTAGTTAGAATCTAATAACAAAAGCCTGAAGGTGCAAGATCATGGAGTCAAACTCTGAGTGCAGATGTATGGAGTGGATCATACAAAATATTGATACTAATGCACTGAAATTCAAGAGCAATTTATTTCAAACTAGCACATGCATGAGGTGGTGACATTCAAGTAAGAAATCCATGTCAGTTTCTTCCGATATCCCAACCGGCAATGTTCCAAGTACTTTCTCCTCCTTTTCGATTTCTTCCTCTTCCCTTTCTTCCTCGGCCAAATCTGAGTCAAGAGCTAAGTCCAAAAAAAAGAAAAAAAAAAAGAAAGAAAACATCCAAAATCAAGGACAATCCCACATCTCTTCAAGCCATTCCCAAAGCACTTTGCTAAAAGGAAATGGGTGAAGGAGGACTCAAAAAAAAATCTGTAAAAGGCAAAGTTGTTTGAAGATCAGAATCTTGATTTTCGAGAAGCTAAATGTGCACAAATTCAAGCTTCATCTCTTTCAAGCAGGTCGGACCCTCAGAGTTCAATCCATCCCCATTTTAATTACTCGGTTTTCTCTTTACCTAATCCAAAGGTAAAGTTTTTTAGAGGTTCTCCTAACCAAACTCCAATTTTTGCATCTAAAGAGAAGTGTGTTTCAGATTTTGGCTCTCCATTAGGGTGAGCAGCTAAGAAGCTGACTATTTGACGAAGTCAGCTGAGAAAGAGGATCAGTCGTCAAACGATCCCTTAGATTCTAATCTAAAGGCTCTTTTTCAGACCGAGGAGGATTTAAATATTGAGAAGCAGACTGCTTTAATTCCCTCACACACTCAACGTTGCAAAGTACCAGATCACTTGAAGTCTATTGTTGAGATCTGTGGATTAGTTTTGGGTTGAGTCCTAAAAGTAAATTGTTTTTGTTTACATCAGCCATCTCATATGGAATTTTGTTTAGTGGATCACGGGAGTTTGGAAGAACGCTACTAATAATTTGGCCCTTAAAAGTCTCTCAGATGACACAATCAGGAGCTAGTCATTCATTCAAGATTTATTTGTGCTTTAGGAGTTCAGCAGCTTGGAGCTTTGATGGGGTATTTTTGAAGCTTTTTGCAGGCTCCTGGAGAAAAGAAATTTTTTCATCATGTCAGGCTCGAAGCAGCTTGGTTGATTGTGTTTTCTTTGTGTTTCCTGTCCATCCATCCATTTTGAAGCTTTTGTCAGTTGTTTAGGGTTTCTCCTTGAAAGAATTTTTAAGTTTTGCTTTGTTTTCAAATTCTCTTTGTTTTGCACGGGGTCATGAAGGTCTTGATCAACTCGTTTGTACTTTTTGTGATTGTTCTTTAAGTTTTTTTCTATCCTTTTTGCTCTTTTTACAAAATTAATAAAGAGGCTCGTTTGTACTCTTGTATTTTGAACTTTAGTCTCACTTATTAACATTATTAAAGTGGCTCGTTTCCGTTTCAAAAAAAAAAAAAAAAGTAAGAAATCCATGTCGAACAAGCATACATAAATACAATGTTAACAACTTCGCTTCAACCCCATAGAAAGTTAAGAATATGTAGTCGTATACTCCTGAAAGATATACCTGGTTGACACCATCAATATTTGCTAACCTTGCCTCGGTAGATGGTCTAGTCAATGCAATTCTTTTAACTGTTTGATCACCACATATGGCATACCTGCAGAAAAGAAGAAATGCAAGATAATAGACAAGAAAGGTTTTCCATAAAAACCACAGACATACAAACAAATGCACGATAGTTGGAGTAAAATGTCAGTTTTCATAGCAGCTTAAAAGTATTTGCAGAACCTACGGGGCAGTTCCAACACTTCTAGCAAGCTTCATTCTCTCTTCTAAAAGCAATTGAAAGAGTTTTGCCTCAGCCTGGGTAGAAATAATCAAGTAAAAATCAAGTAAATTCAAATGGAACGATCAAAATATAAGACTAAGATAGATATAAACAAGGAGGGAAATGCAATGGTTTACCCAATTTGTCTTCCATTTAATTATATGATCAAACATCGTACAAATAGCCAGTGGTAAACTAGAAGAGTAAGCCAAAAAATGCAATATACAAACAAATGAAAAGAATAGAAAGACAAGAAGGATTTAGTTTTTTTAGATAAGAAACATTTCATTGATAAAATGAAATAAGGGGAGACCCCAGCACCTAAAGGTGATTACAAAAAGAGTGTCAATTGGAAACTAAGTAGAGAGACTAAAGTTCTTGAAAGGGTGCCCAATTTTGCACTAGTAAAAAGTCGTAAACAACATAAGATCAAAAAAAGATTTAAAAGAAAAAGTAGAATCCTGAAAGAGACGCTTATTACGCTCGCCCACAAAGTCCAGAAGAAAGCACGAAAAATAGCCAGCCAAATCATCTTCTTGTTACCAAGAAAAGGTTGTCCCACCAAAAGAGAGTCAAGTATGTCATAAATATTGTTAGAATGTGCAGTCGACCACCCAAGAGCATCCAAGATGTTATGCCAAAATTGCCGCGCAAAAGAATAATGCATAAACAGACGAGCAAGACCAGAAGGATTTAGTAAGTTAATAAGAAGGCCTCACAGCACACAATATACTCGTTCAGAGACAAGTATGCAGCAGGATATAACACCAGTCGGAAAGATTAATTGGAGCAATCAATATAACAATTTTTTTAGACGAAAACAAGGTTTTTCATTGATGAACTTAAAAGAGTAATGCTCAAAGTACAACGAAACCAAATATAACAAATAATGACAACTATTGCCATATAACACTTCTAATAACCAAAACCATGAGTATTCAAAATTCATGTGCAACTTAACTATTTTCAGAAAATAACTATCTCCATCCTTCGAGGTTGACAATAGGAAACGGGTAAAACAAAATACATAAGCAAGGCACTGAAAGGCAATTAGTATTTAACATGCAAACCTCTGAAAGTCCACTCTTCAAAGTGGCCAAATTATCCATTTTCCCCGCTTCACTTAATGCACTGCCATCTTCATTCTCACCAATCATTTCACTCGTCACCGGCAAAACTAGAGATGGTTGGCAGTCCTGTCTGGCTGAATTGAGAAATTTTTCCCCTTTTGCACTGATACTATTGTTAAGAAGGAAAAGTTATTCAAATTGTCAGTTTCAAAGTCAGATAATTCAAAGAAAATGAGATTGATCGGGTGGACAGGGAGGAGATGTTTACACAAAAGCATTAACTTTCCTATTGATAAAATTTGAAAACGGATAGATAACTGTAAAACTCTAAAGTTAAGTTGCAGAAGTAAAAGATTGGGTGAAAGTAGATGACCCTATGGTTCTGTAAACATCGCGTATGTTCTCTGTCAAATAGCCTGCACAATACAATTTTGTACACAATACGTTAAACACTACAACTCATAAAAGATGAACTAGTTCTTATCATTTATCACTACAAAAAGAAACAAGACAAGCATTTCCAGCAACAAGTAAAACAAAATTATACTAATATATGCTCAATGAACACTGGATTTGTAATTTAAAGCCTGCTATACATAACAACCCAAGTTCTATTTTGTAGGCTTGAGGAAGAAAACAGTGGAGTTCGATTTTATGACGAATGTACCTCCTTTTTATCCGATTATTTAACTCAGAGGAAAACTCAAGTACCCGTTTTAGGGAAATGCTTGAGTTTTTCAAGTACTTGAGTTAGGAATATTGCATTAAGACACTGCCTGAGCATGACAAAGGAAAATACCTACAATGTTCAAGTACTTTTGACTGAATCCCCATCTAAATAAAGGCAATTCAAGTTCCTTCACCTACCATTAGAAATTAGTTGACTACCTAGTGCTTTCCACCAATTTGATGAGTATTCTCTTCCAAGTCCATGAAGTGGAAGCTTATCAAACTGAGCATCAAGTATCTTTTTTGCCTGCAAGCGATGAAAGATTGTTAGATTAAGCAAGAAGTAAAAATCAGAAAACAAATGTATAAAATGTTATAATGTGATCGTTCCTTGGGCAGAATATTGTTTTAGAAAATTTCACAATGCAACCATGGAGGGGTCCTCTACTAAACTACAGGGCATGACAGCCAGGGGATTGAAATGAATGGGAAAAGAAGGGTAATCTGTGATTCTGAAGTTTCAAAGTTTCATATAGCTAAAAACTTACTCTAGATCCACGAAGAATATCCACAGGCATGTTCAGTCCCCATTTACCCCTGCATGATTGGATGCAGGCCAATAGAAGAAATGCTTCTTTTGACATGTCACGCTCCTTTTTCGAGATTATGCAGTTATCACAATTTCCTGCCAGAGGCGTTAATAAGACAACAACTAAATAAAATTACAGGGTAGTTGCTGAACAAGCTTTCCAAAAGTTCTACTTTCATAAATGTGTGTGTATGTGTGTATATAAATTACAAAAGAATCAACCATGCCATCATCATTATCAAACAACAATTTCTAATCAATCTATCAACGGCACTAAATGAAGATATTTAATCAGGTATTATATCAGTGTTTCAACTTCCAGCACCACATTTAAAGAGGAGTACAAAAGCAGATCTTGAAAAATCAAATCCTCAACCTTTGGAGTTAGGAGAAAAACAAATATCTTTAGAAGTCCCAGATAGAGGACAACCCTGACCAAGGAAGAAAGTAGTATATAGAAAAAGCTTAAGAGGAAATTTTAACTGATCAGGAGGACCAAAGACTAAAGGAAACTTTGAAGTGAACTCTACCACCAATATCTCACTTCATTGGAATAATAAATAACTATGGAAGGTCGTTGATTCCTTTTCACCCACGTTTCCTACAAAAAAATCTGAGCCACACAAATCTGCAACAGATCTCTTTGTGTTTAAAGGGTTGTCAGTAAGTATTTTCTCTAGATAACTGTGGACTGGGAGATGTACACCATGCGTAGTTGAAAGCATACACCTACAACAACCACAGCCTCTATGTTAAAGAGTATTGAACAAAGGGTGGCTCGGAGATCTCAAATTTCTGAGAAAGTTAAAAACTGTCTAAATGCTTCAGCCTCTTAGTGTATAGAATCAAATGAATCAAGTGTACAAGGATTAAGCACCAACTCACAGTTCATCCTCCTAAATATGAATTCTTGCCCCACCAAAATTTACAATCGGTATGCCTGTAAACATATAAACAATAATAGAGACAATTTTCCAATGTCTTCTGTAAATCACATTAGAGTTTCACACTTGTGCATAGGTATCATAAATGCTAACACTAATCTTATGCTAAACGGTCTAATCCTCCAAAACCACTTAGTCAAAGGGAAGAATTAGTCAAAAAAAAAACACGACAATATGCTCTTTACAAAATAGAATGAAGGGAACAACTATTGACAAAGATGTCAGCTCAAGGTCAGAATCAAAGAAGTACCGAGTGAAATTGAGACTTGATTACTGGAAGGTTGTCATGAGAATTCACAAGATTTAAAGAACAAAACCAAGTAAAAGACAAACCACATTTATCAGACTGAGATTTTTCCCCAAAATAACCGAGCAAGAAGTTTCTTCTGCAAGTTGCTATAGAGCAATACTGTTGTGCAGCCATCAATGACTCCATAATAGCTCTTCTTTGGTTTTCCTAACGAAAGAAGCAAATATAGAAATATCCAATTCAAATTTTAAACTATATACACATACACCACTAGGGAAAGAGAATTGTTCATCGAATAGAATGGTAAGTAATTTAAGCAAGAAAGCACGATTCATACAGTTTGTGATTCACCACAGTAGAAATCTGCTTTAGTGAAATCACTTCTCGTGTAATAAAGCCAGCAAACAGAAGCAATACCATCTCTACCACATCTCCCACTTTCCTGGTAATAAGATTCTAGACTCTTTGGGCAGCCATAATGTATCACTTGTCTTATGTTTGGTTTGTCAATGCCCATACCAAAAGCAATAGTGGCAACCATGACTTGCAGTTCATCCCTTATAAATAGTCTGATTACGGAAAAGGTTTTAAAATCAGAGAACCACACAAATAAACGGCTAAATTAGCGACGGTTGCCAGTATTATTGATTATAAAAAGCATCAATAGAATTCATTTCCATAGTCGCCACGAACTAGTGGTATAACCTGTGGGATTCTGCACGTGATTTTTTGTCCATTTGACCGTGATAGATTCCAGCACTAATCCCTGCTTCTTCAAGTGCCTTGAATATCTACATAAAATTTGGACCGAAGTTCACAAAAAGCCAATTAATAAGTTCAACATAAACCTGAAAGTGCATCTTGCACAAATTGTTGCAACAGCCCACCATGAAGGCATATAAAATCTCAAAGGTGATTAACAATGATGAAATAATCCAGTTGCTTGATGCCCTGAATTTATCATGCTAGATAAGTATGCAAATATTTCGTTATCTATGCTTCTTAAAATGCAGTGAACTTGGAAGCAGCTTTCGAAAGAAATAGAAGCAAAAGAATATACCTGCTCAACATCTTTAATTGTCGTGCAGTAAATGATAGTTGAACCACCAGAGGCTACATACTTAGAGATATCAAGCACAAGCTCATTCATGAATAATGGACCACGATTAAAAGACTTGATTCCATAAAAAAGATTTGTTCGATCGAATGAACCAATGGTAACTTGTGGGTCTTTCATCTTCAAAGAATGAATAATGTCACTTCGAACCCTGGAACAATATGCGAAATAAATACTCAAAGAATTCATTCCCCAAGAAAATGTATTTTTCTTTTAGATAAGAGACAGAAACATATATTCAGAAAGAACCCCGAAGAGGGGACAGTCAACAGCCTAAGGGCCAGGGCCAAGATGGCCCTCCCCACAAGAATCTAAGACAGAAACACCTTCCAATTGTTGGAAATCATTGAGAGGCTATAATTACAAAAATCCGCTGTATAATTTTGACACCACCAAGAAGCTGTGTGTTTGACCACAGTCCAAAAATAATCAAAAGAGTTAGACCTATCCTCAAAGATCCTATTGTTTCTTTCTTTCCATATACCCCAAATAAGAGACCGAAAAGCACACCCCCAAATAATATTACCTTTTGTACCAAAAACTTTAATGTTTAAACCTTCAAAAAGCCAATCATCAATCTTTGCTGGCCACATATGTTGACAGAAAACAGATTAAACAGAGCATCCCACCCCTCCCTAGCAAAACTACAGTGTAAGAAAAGATGGTCTAAAGATTCATCACTACTAAAGCATAAGCAGCAAACAGAAGGATATAAAGTAGCATTCTGAAGCTTTCTCTGCAACTTCTCATGGGTATTCAAACTCCTATAGGCCAAGGACCAAGTGAAAAATTTAATCTTCTTCGGAATCCGTACTTCCAGATCATGCGCACTAGAGGAAAGACAGAAGTAGGACCCCGATTAGAAAGGCTAGAGAAAGCCGATTTAGTAGTAAAGGAGCCACTCCCATTCAATTTCCACTTGACACTGTCCGAGTCTGTGTTAGGGGACCACGACTGCAACCTTTCCATAATGGCAATCACTCCGTCAAGCTCATCATCAGCTATGTTTCTTCTCAGCCCCAGATTCCAGGAAGAGGACTCCGGGCACCAAGAATCAGCTACACAACTACCTTTATTTAGCGACAAGGCAAACACATCTGGGAAACAAGAGGCAAGAGACTGACTTCCACACCACACATCTGCCCAAAAACTAATATTTCTTCCATTCCCCATAATAAACTCCACACGATTAAAAAAGGACTCCTTAAGAGAAAGAATACCCGCACGATTAAGAAACTAATATTTTTTTCCATTCCCCAAGAAAATGTATTGAAAATGGAAAAAATCCAAGGAAATAAATTTAAGAGCATAAACATTAAAGTTAAAAAAAATCAATGCAAAATATCCCAATTATGTACCAAATTATTAAATGGAACCGTACATATTCTCACTGCTATGGCTTATAAATAGAATGCCACCACAGCCATGGGGCTATTAACAAGAAAACATGTGACATACAAGAGTTCCACTTTTCTCCATCACAAGTAAAATTTCAATAAATACAAGCTTCACTCAACTAGTTAAGGCATATATCCTCGATCAAAAAATCAAAGGTTTGAATCCCCTGGCCAAAAAAAAAAGAGTAGATTTACAACGAAAACAGAGAAGCTTTAACGTGAGATTTAACAAAATCTTTCCAAATAAATAACAGTAAGAAAGATCAACCTTGAAGCTAGCAGTTCACCATTGATAGAGCAATGGAATTCAATAACAACACAAACCATTGGGATGCAGTATGCGATAGCTCAAGTAAGGGACTTTTTCAGTTCAACAATAAAAACAAAGAACAATAGCATTGAAAAGAGAAAAAGTAACAGTGGTAATTGGAGAAATTTAGCTACCTACTTTTCAGTTGCAGTGGCAGTCAGGGCAACAAATGGAAGACCTGGTAGAACATCGCGAAGTTTGTCCAGCTGTTTGTATTCTACCCTGTGACCAGAACCCAATAGTTTATATAACAATTAAGAGAAGTACTAGGTTGGAGAGAAGCAAACTCCACGCTGAAAATAAAGAAACATAAAACCAACAATATGTTTTCTCATATCAGTGGTAAGAACTTAGCTAAACAAAGAGCTACAAATCAATTACCCAGCAACTTTCGTAGCTGAAAAGTGAAAACTATACATTTAATTTCTTCTCACGTGGCTAAGCTGCATGCATTGTCCCCTTGTCCTTTGGTACTTTGATACTAATAAAATTATTTTTAAAAAATAGTATTCTTCCTTTTTTAACTTATTCAAACACTGCATCAGAGAAAAAAAATTGCTACAGTTTTATCATATCTGTGAATAATTTCCACACCTTCTTCAGTTGATTTACACTATCTGCTTGTCCTGTGAACTATTACATTTATTTTCACTTATACTCTGACACCACAAGTTGTGGGTGTCTATGAGCTCTATAAACCTCTAAAGCTAGTTCAAGGGAGAAAAGAATTTTTTTTTTATCACATTTATACAATGCAACAAGTCCATCAACGTGGAATGTGCTCAACTTCCATAAACCACAGCCATTGTGTTCTAGTTTCCATAATACACTCGATCCTTACAAACCGTGCGATGCCTAAAACCCATTCCTAAGATGAAGTTTTAAAAATATGGTTCTCCCTTTTTCATAAACTGATGTTCAAATATGTGGACAGAAGCTAGATATTGGGGACAACAAAGTAACATATAACCAATAAGCCACTTATTGGAATAGGGTCTATTGGAGTAAAGTTGAAGATTGTTAAACCACCACTCAACTTAATAGCTTAAGCTGATAGGTTATGGTAAATTCAATTATAACAATACTTTAAACAAAGATGAGAGGAAAATGAAAAGGACGTAAGATTAACCTAAAATCATGTCCCCACTCTGAAATGCAGTGTGCTTCATCAACGGCAAACAAACAAATTCCTGCCTTCTTTAATTTTGACCAAAAACTGCAAAAATGAAGTTCAAAAAATAAATAAAAAGGTGTTAATCACGATAGAATATTAGAATGCCATGTATCATAACTCTCCATTTGGTCTGTCTTTTTCTACCAAGTAAATGTATATGAATTCCATCAGAACTACATCATATGGCTTCAGTATTGTACAATCTATCCCACTCCCACGCTTCCAACTCCTAGATACGAAAGAAGTACTAAAATTTGTTCCACTATAATGTACGGCTAGTAATACCAAGCCATCCTTGCAAGGATTCAAGGACCATAATTTAAGTCTACATTTAAAATATCACTAGTATTTAAGAACACATTTACATAACTATTGGAACAAATAAAACTCATGATCAAACACGACAACAGATGGAAACTGGAAGCAGGAATAAATGGACGTGAGATGCAATGGACGCTCAGAAAGAGCAGAGGAAGAAAAATGAAGACATAGAATTAACTTTAGATGTGCTCCACGAATTTGTACCTCGTGGGAACAGAGCATGCCTTTTCTGGTGTCATGAACAATATATTATATTGACCACTCTCTGCCTTGGCTTGAACTGTTGAATCAGTCTGAGTACTTCCAAGGTACTCAGACTTGATCCCTCTTTGCTTTAAAGACATTACCTATGAAATCCATAATCCAAAAATGGCTTAAGAAAAAAGAACAAGGGGTTGAAAATCCAATGGCAAAAGAGGGCAACAGAACAATGGTTTTCTTCTTTTTTCACAGTCGTGAGAGTCTGAGTCAGCTTGTGTGCACCTTGACTATTTTCACGAAAAGCAAAACAATGATAATGACAATAATCAATTACCTGATCCTGCATTAATGATATAAGAGGGCTAACAACTATGCCAGTCTTTCCAACAACCAGAGGCGGTACCTGATAACTTTAACAAGTAAAGATAAAAATCAATCACTAATTAAACAAATAAGAACATGCAAACCCCGTCAATAAAATGCAATAAATAAAAAACCAAAATGATTAAGAACAAGCTACCATAAGGATTTCCCACTTCCAGTGGCCATAACCACCAAGCAATCCTTCCCAAGAAGAATGTCCTGAATGACTTCTTTCTGATACGGCCTAAACGCCGAGAATCCAAAGTAACTCTGCAACAGCAACCAACCCAGAACGAATTTCAATACCAACAAATTTATTTCACAAATGCTGTCCTTATTGTTCACTATTAACTCAACTACAAAGAAGTGCAAGTCCAAACGCAGCCATAGTAACCAAAACAAACATAACCCCATATCCAGAAACAAAGGAAAATGAAGGAAGAAGAACGTTTTCACCTTTAGAGTGGCCTCCATTATTTGACTATGCAGCTTTCTTTTCCTGCGGTCTTAGGCATAAGCGAGAGTTAAAGAAGACGACTGTGTTGATTCTTTTGCGTTCAAGGGCGTGCCACACAGATTACAGAAATGATTCAGAAGTTTTTACATAATGATGATGATGATTCCATTGTTCGATAGAACGCCAAGTTCCCGCCTTTTCGACGGAAAGCTTTTTTGGGCCTTAGCATGCACCCTCTAATCCATGGCCATTATTGCCATCAGACTGGGCCTTTAAGCTCACAGCCGGTTGTCATTTCGAACTAATAATCGTAGGAAATTTTGGAAGAATGGCAAATTTTGGGGATTAGAAAAATGGCAAAATTTTTTAGGAATAAGAAAAATAGTCTGATGATAATCATGTGCATAGTTTTTTGATATTCCAGATTTATCCTCATTGAAATTAAATAATCAACTTAAAATATTCTTTCTACACCTAAGGCGTGACCAATATGAGTGGTAATTCCAGCGCTTAATGAGAATGGAACTAGGCACAACATTCCAGTTGTTTGCATGAGGATACCCATGACTGCAGTAGTGTTTTGTGGGTTATTCAATAGTCCAAAAAGGAACAACATAATCTCATACCACCGGTCCAAGCAAACTAAAATTGCGCTTGGGATTGGTAAACTTAACAAAGGTTGCCATACTTGGAGAATGGAGAGTATTGTAACGCTGTGCCAAGGTTTCAAGGGCTTGCTAGAGAGTTTCAAGGTAAATCATGAGTCCAACATTAAGGTTTAAGGTATTCCATGCGAGTGAGAGGGCGACACCTTCAACACCCAATTTCAAATAAGTAACAAGAAAGTAATAAATAGATGGGTGTAAAAGGGTAGAGCCAACAGAAGCCACAGTAATAAGAGTGGTAATGCATTGGGTTCTTAAGAAAATCCTTAATGGAAGATGGTGGGCTCGAGCTAACAATTCAGGGATGGAGAAAACCATGTAGACCTTAGCTATCTAAAACTTCACCAACTTTCATTTGCTTCCATTGTCATTGTCACTCTCACCTTTATCTTTCTCTTCATCCAAACTCTACAAACCTGCATTCTCTCAAATTATCTTTCAAAACCCCATCTCAAATTCTCCATTGACAAGAAAGCTAGTCATGAGGTATAGTGTTCGCGCTCTACTCCATTGACAAGAAAGCTGAGGTATAGTGTTCGATTGTCTACTCCCAATAAAATAAATTACATTGATATTCATTTAATTCATTTTTTATGTCAACTATCTTACTTTACTTTTTTTATGCACAAATAAAGTTTTTGTATTTGAATCTTTTGTTTATTTTATGATTATTTTTATTTTGTTAGGTTATTTAAATTACACCGTAATTATTATTATTTTTAATTATTTTTTTATTAAGTTAGTTCAAACGAAATTAAACTTTTTGTTTCCTTGTTTTTTTCATATTGTCATTTTAAATAAATATTTTTTATATTAAGGTTTCTAATAATTCAAAATCTTGATTTATGGTTTTGATTTTAATTTTAAATTTATTCACATAATCAAATCTTTTAGTTTGTTAGGAGGTTTTATCCATAAAAATTGTTGTTGATTTGAAAAATATTGATTTTTGCAATAAATTAATATTAGAAAAATCTTAGTTGTTAGGATTTGAATTTAAATTAGTTAAGGGTATTTTGGTTCGTCGTTAATTTATAATTAATAATATTTAATTCATTTCTCCATGTTTACAATTTAAATTAACTTTTGCTATTTATCAAAAGTAAATCTTAAATTTTGCTATTTATCTGGTCGACCCAAATAACTATGCACCGATATATAAACTCTCTAAACATATGAACTTCATACATCCTAATCTCAACTGAGCGCCCCAAACATCTCCTAATAGTCACAATACAATAAATATTATTTTGTATTTTCTTTTCAGCTACAATCAACATGATTCCAAAACCTCATTTGCTGCAGTGTTTACTATTTTATATTGTTCATTTTTTTTATTATTTGCTACAATGTTTATTATTTTGCACCTCAAACACAAACCATTATAATCCAAAACGATTATACATTATAATAACTCATAACTATAATAACCAATTCTTTGTCTCGAACGACCACTTAAATCATAGGGTCCTTGCAAGGCGTAAACCATATACTTAACGTTACTCAAACACATTGTTTTTCATCTCCATGTTTCCTCTGACTCTTTTTATATGTAAAAACCTGCAACGATATTCCTCCTTTTGTCCTAAACCAAAAACAAACAATTTTGTAAAATCTCCAACGCCTTGAAAACACTTACAACATGTACAAATGAGTGGGAGAGTATGGAAAATATGAACTTCTAGGATTATAATTAGTTAAGTGGATGAAACTTTGTGAAATTATAGGATTATAAGATATAACTTGACTTCCATGACATCTCCATTGAAGTATTAGATTTAATTACTTTATTATCAATAGAGCTCAAAAAATTTAGGGGTATATTTAATATACATTTTCAAATGTTTAATTTAAAAAATAGATCACTTTAGAAAAGGTTTGACAATCTCTCAAAATAGCTTTCGGGTGTATTTTAAACATTTTTCATCAAAATAGTTTAAATAAAAATGCACTTTTTAAAAAACATTTCTTCTAAAGTCAATTCAAACACATCTTTAATTTGTTCTTCGTCGAAAAGAAAGAGTATATGAGCAATAACAAGAGCGGCAGCAAACACTTTTCTTTGAAAGAAAAACACTATATTTCTTTATTTTAAATCTTGCTTTGGCTTTGAGAGTCATGGTTGCGTTTCAATTTCTAAAACTAACAAGTAAATTTTGGGTAAGAACTAGTCGATTATTGTTATCATTACAATTTTAGAATTTGGCTTGGAAGTTAAATGTTACTTCAAGCGGAGAAAACGCTAATAAAAAAAAACACATTTTTAAATCCGAAACTAAAAACAAAATCAAGACCTAATGAAATGACCTAGAAACATAGATAACCACATTACCACTTGGGTTTGAAGTACATAATCTATCTTTCATAATGAGGAAACAATATTATTCAACTCCAGATATTTCATTGCAGACATTGAACTTGCCTTCAAACTAAAGTAACCAAACTATAAATTGCTGAAAATAATTTCATAGTTCCTCCCAATAAAGATTGATATGCCTAAAATTGAGGACTTTCTAAATCAAATAGCATAGGCACAACAAGACTACAACTTTCAAGTTTAAACACCATACTAAGCTTTTGCCTAAGGACTTACATTAACCATTCCTTCCAAATTTGGAAAAACAATATAGAGCATGTTGAGCCAACTAACCTAAACATAGTTCAAACTGCATAAACTAAGCTTAGTTGTAGGTTCAAAATCTCCACCTGTTTGAATTACAATAGTGAAAGAAAAAACCCACAGAGAATAGAACCAAGGCACCAGAAATAGTTCAAAAGTTCACGAAATGTTACAAACAAAAGCCTAGCATCACCAAAACCATCAACAAGACGCTACTTCAGACAGATACGTGCATCTCGAATCAGAACTTAGACTATAGCAACCCAGAAGGGAGTCTACAGACTAGCTGAAAACTAATCGAGTTATCACACTTCCGAAGCAAAGCTCGACATGGGGGACATCATCGTAGTCTGTTTAGTATGTAGAATTTTGTCTTCTGGATGGTGAGACCTCTAGAGGTGTAAACACTGGGGGGTCAAATTAAAGCAGCCTCAATGTGTATTTATGTACCTTTCTTCAAGGAGCTAGCATGGATTGAATTGCACGACGATCATTGGGTGAGAATTACCGTACCCATCGAACAAAAAAAAACACAACAACTATGGTTAAAATCATGCCTGCATATTTAATCCAATTATCAACTCGGTGCCGTCTCTCAATGAGTTTCAGTACGGAGTTGGAGAGCCCCACTGTGTTAAGGACATCTAGTGCCTTCCTTTGTGCTCTCTGATTCACAAAACAAATTAATGAACATGAGAGACAGAAATGGATGAATAAGAGGGGAGAGTCTATATGCTCTATACGCTGTAGTAAAAGTCAACAAAGACTTCAGTAAGGTAGATCCGGATTTCATTTCAGCCTACCGTGGTTTATAATTGCATGTTTTACTGTCTGAGAAACAATTGAATGAAACTAAGAAAGTACTCTAGTTTAGTAAGATAACCTAGTCTATCAGTAGAGAAATCAACGATAATTAAGGCACCATCAAACCCCTCATAGGCATGTTCGGCCATAAGTTTAGATTTGCATTATCGTAGGTTATAAAATTACCAATTCCCCACACTATAAATTTGTATCACTAAACTTATTTTATCCAATCCTAGATACTAACTACAAACTAAAACAGAAAACAAGAGTCATGCCTGCCTAAATTTATATAATACATTCTTTTCCACACTATCTCATCATAGTTCACAGGAAGTTGGACTTCATCGACTAAAGCTTATTTAAACTGTGAGCCAATCATTCTTTTAGAGTAATGCACATAATCTCAAGCCAATCAAAGTGTTTTTACTTCAGGAGAATCTATAACTCCAAAATATAGACACAAACTCCAGTAAATATTCATATGTAGTAAGTAACTTCCATAAATTTTAATGCTAACTCAGACGCCATATCTGCAGCTATCTCCTAAAGCAACTAGACACTATTATAGAATATAATCTTCAACAAATTCACACTTAAAGGGAACACGCATCCATAGTCTTTAAAGATTGCTTTAACAGTTAACATAACAGAAGCAAATAAAAACATATCTATCTATGTGCTCTCAGTTATGAACATACCTTCAGGCGATCCCTCTGCTCAGAGTATTTGAAAAGGATAGCTTCCCCAGTTGCACTAGCTTCCTCTAACATCCTGGATGAATTTCGAACCGAGTTCCTAGCTTGTGCCTCATCGTCAAAAATTCTTAAAATGTGAGCAGAGTCACCACTCTACAAAAGCCAAAACCAAAGACCATTCAAAACGAAAGGTTAAAAGAGGGGTTCAGCCAACCAGAAGCCACAAGTAGCTAAAAATAAGTACTTACAGCTCTTCCAAGCAATTCTGCCCTCTCCTTTGCTTCCGTCATCCGCTTCTGGTTTCTTAGAAAATACTTGTCCAAACTTTGTTTCATAGAATCAGCCTCCTCCGCAACTTGTTCCACCTTTCTGCAGGACGATTCCAAGTTGTAACACATCAAGGTTAGGCATTATCACATTGGACATAAGCCATAAGGCCATGCATAATTATAATAAAATCCCAATCCCGTATTGTAACCCGAACAAAATTCAATTGAGGATCTAAGACACCACCCCATTTCATTTTTCTCTTTTCTTTGATGGAAGAAACAATGATTCAACTCCAAGGAAACAAAAAGCCACAACAGACAAACAGGAGAACATAACATCCACCACAGTTGAATAAATTAACAAAACAAGTAATTCAGAAAGAATAAGGAAATCTTCCAAAAAATTTTTAAAAAAAAACCCAAAAAGAAAAACAAAAAAATACCATTTAATTGAAAATTCAACCCAAAAAAGACGAATATGGAAACAGTGCAATTACAAATTGAATGGAAGAAGAACCTTTTCCACAAATCACGTTGAGACTTGGCCGCAATAGACCGCCATAACCTATCCATCTCAACACATAGAGACTGGATCTGAGTAATATCTTTATTGATCGAGAAGGAAAGCTCGGGGGAATCCATACCGCTAGCCGCCGTGTACTCAAGACGCTCAAGCTTCTCAAGCCCATCTCTGGTCCTCAACAGCAGCCTCTTGGCAGTTTGGTATATTTCCGAAAGCGTACCTCCTCCCCCTCCTTCCAAGGCCGACATGGGAATGGCAATTAGAGATTTGGGTTTTCGTCAAATATGAATTCCGAAATGAAGACGAAACGGAATGGCAGGTGGTTAAGAGGGAATTAATGACAAAAACAGAGGGAATTTGGTAGATCGTTGATGAAATGAGAAAAATAAAATAAAAATTGAAGACGAATATGGAACCAAACCAGCACAAAGAATTTCTCTGCGACGATCACGATCTGAAGGGAGAAAGGAAGAAGACGAAGAAAATGATGAATGAAAGAATTAATGGGGGCGATGGAAGGCAAACTGAAAAGGGAGGGGCATATGGAATAAATAAAATGGAGATTTTTACCCTTTCACATACTCAAATAACTCTCTAATAAACTAATGAAAACTAACCTAATCTTTCTCAACGTTTTCATGTGTAACATAGCCGGAAGTTTAAAAGCTTAATTGTGATTGGCCTTTGAAATTCTATATTGGCCCCCAATTTTAAAATGTCTTATCCATCGTCCCTTCTCAACGTGATTTATTTAAGCAATCAATGCAATACCAACATTCTCACCGAGCATGGAATAGAATGTCACTGTATTCACTTTCAGTTGATTCTTTCATCCTCGTTTATTACATTTGGAGTAAACGAGCATGGAGTTTGTTGGAAAATTGTTTAATAAAAGTTGGGAAGAATCATGATGTTCCACATGTTCCAGATGACCAATTACAAGAGCTAAGACAGCAAAGATTCAAAAATCATTCATTTTTCACGTACAAGAATGGATAGGGTCGGTTCATCCTCAATTTCATGTGCTTCATGCTAATATAAGAGACGAAGGACCATTTAAAGTATTGAATGTCAATGTTTTCTCGGTTGAAGCAGACTATAGAGTAGACATTAAGCTTCCATGAGCCCAACACTTTAAAGATTTCATGACACTTTAAAGATTTCATGTATTAATTAACATCACATTTTTACTGTAATTTCATTTGTTTTAATTTGACTAGTTAGAGCGACTGCCATTAATAGATTAGTATTAAAGATGATAGTTGGAAATAGTTGATGAAAGATGAAAATTTTCTTTTAAGGTTTTATATTTTTGGACCCCTTAGTTATGGACATCGCTTATGATAATTTAACGTATATTGTGAAGATTGCCCAATCCTTTACAATGCTGTGAGTAAATCAGTATAATTATGATTCGAGAAGGAAAAGAGGCTCACTATAATGACCATTCTAATCTAGATTAGTACACCCTAACCAAATTGAAAACAAGCAAGATCACTCTTTCAACACAACTTGTTAATACTTTCTTTTTTCTTCTTTTTCCATTTTAATACTTGAAATCTTTTGACTAGTAATACCATACTAGTAATGTCTATATTTTACAGAGGAAAAATCACTTGCATTGATTTAGCGGAAAGTTGCACTTCGGTTTCCAGTTGCAGGGAAGGCATGGCGTCGTTTGCCTTGCGGTAATTCCACGGTGCCACTGTTCTTTTTAACTCTATCTACACCTAAATCTAACTTTGCCCCAGCATTCTTTGATGCCTTTGGATCTTTTTCGTTCTCAGGTTCCGAGTCTTCCTCCAAATCTTCTCCGAATACCACTTCTTTCCTTGCTGCTTCATAGTCAAACGGTTTGATTTGCAAAAAGTCACTTTGGTTTCCTGGATTGTCAGTTTCCCCAAGGTTCATAGCTTGTTCATTCGAATTCAAACATTTTTGAAAGCTAGAAGACAATTCAGACAAAGACATCGGTTCGTCGTCATCGTCGTCATCAATTTCAAGAGGTGAACTAGCACTTAAACCCTTTAACTTTGGCTCATCGGTGGCTTCATCAACAGCACGCAATTCTTCATCTTCATCTTCATCTTCATCCTCATCTTCATCTTCATCTTCATCTTCGACATTGTCATCTGAATCATCTTCCAACATGATAATCTCATCGGTCGGGAAGGGTTTTGGAACTGGCACTGTAAGAGGCTCTACATTCGAGCTTTTGGCTGACTCGGCAACGGGTAGTTCGGAATTTTGAGGTTTTATTGCAGTCACGGAGGTCGGTTCTGCAACTGACTTCAACTGCTCACTTGTTCCCAAGAAAGAATGAAAGGGTAGAGTCACAGAAGATCTGATTTTATCCAACTTGTTCTCTTCCTTATCCTAAAAAAATTAGGCAATACAAATGAGGCCAGCTAAAAGGGGAAGTAAAAGAAATGGTATATTACACGTTACACCAAAGGGACCTACCTTTTTATCAGTATCCAATTTTCTCTTTGGGGCCGAGTTTCCCAACAGTGACCCAAGACCTCCACGGTTAGTCTTCTTTTGCAACGAAATGTTCACTCCAGTAACCTTAAACAGGAAATCATATAGAGTATAAATATCAAGCAAAGTTCAAATTAGTCTATATCGATGGTTACTTAGAGATATTTCAATACTTGTGCTACTGGATATTTATCGCCATTCGAGTGTTTGCTCAGCTCCGATGTTGTTGGGCCCACTTGAGAGATATGTCTACTCCCATTTAGAGCTGGATGCAGTGAATAATCTACCTTCACACATTTACCAGGTACAAAGGGCCGGTATTCACGTTCCAAGGGTGCAACTTTAAACTGAGAAGAGGGCGAACAAACTCGATCACTGGCAGTATTATCAACAGCACTGTTCTTCATATTCGGGATTGTATCGGGAATATTAGTTTCTAGGCGTTCATTAGCTGATGAATTTTCTTCTGATGCCTGTCGTGTGAAATACATATGAAGAGTGAAGGCAATTGAATACTAAAAAATATCACTACCAACAACGTAGAATGAAAAATAAATAAATAAATCTAAAGCTCTCAATTTTTTTCTGTGAAAAGGTGAGTTAGGACAACAATTAAAAGATAGATTAGACTTCCAAATTATAATGTTATTCAACTTACAAATAGAATGAAAAGTTTGCAACTCGAAAGATCAGTAGTTAGTCTGCCAATATCCCTCGGGCTACCAAAAAGAATTAGTTAAGTTCTTTTAGTGACAAACTCAGAAGCCATAACAACAATCCTCCTTAAGTCCTTATCTATCCTAGACACAGCATAAAGCCGTTGACAACAAGAATAAGTGCCCCTTCATCTCATTTATTTCTAACATCCAAGGGATTAAGAACTCAAGGACACAGGTACAACCTATAGAACAGATCCTGTTCAAGTAAGGTCGTCTAACATCTAAGGGATTAAATAATACTAGCACTAATTATATCTCTAATCACCACAAATTCATTGAAGGCCATGCCCTTAAACACCTAGGGAAATGTTCTTGAGCTCGTTAATTATAGTTATGTGGTTTCAGGTGGTGTGACTGTTAGTTAATCAACAGCATGAGGTTACAAGCACAAGCCTTACCGCCTCTGCACGGACTTCCTTCAAACGCTGAGCAGTTTCTTCAAATGCACAAGAATTAAGCATCGAATGCCTAATGATGGTAACAATTGAAGCAAGATTCCGCTCAATATATGGATGCTTTGATTTCAGTAGTCTACGTAATTTGTTAACTGTGACAGGCATCTGCTTGGCTTTAACAATAAGAAAAAGACGTTAAAACCCTGCAGTAAGCCACAAAAATATAAGATCATTTCCAACAACAAATGCCAGCATAGCTTTCCCAGTTACCGATTTCCAGCAGCGTTTTGTTTGGCAATATGTAACCAGTACTTTCATCCTCTGCACGAGCAACAACATCCCGCCACTCAAAGAGACCCTGTCACATTGTAAATATTAAATAAGGCTATTTATTTTACAGCGACATAAATTAAATAGGACATATGATCTAAGCCTCTAATGAATTAGGTTTTCTTTCTTCCAAAACAATATACAACCAATTTATATCATTTCTAAGAAGAACGTGTTATTGCAGCTGGAGTTGGTGGTACTCCTGTCAAATGGGAATTGGCTCTTTTGTTTTTTCAAGGGTTGAGTAGGGTGATGACAGGTCTAAAATGTTCTTAGGTTTTATCAGATAGCAGATTCTACCAAGAGTGCTGGACAGAGACAAAGACGACATACGGCTGGAACCTCAAATTTACAGAAAAACTGTCACACATTGGGTGTGAAGAACGGGTTTGTACCAGCAATCCCTCCATTATTTTTGCTGCATATTGAGTGGACAGCTTGACCCCATTTTTTTGCATTAAACCTCCAAAATGAAAGGGTTCTCCCGCGCGCCTTCAAGACTTTCCCAAAGCATTTTGTTAGAAGGAAAAGGGTTAAGGAGGCCTTGAAAAAAAGTTTACAAAAGAAAATTTTATTTTGGATCGGACCCCTTATTTTTTTGGAGGCAAATTGTGCCCTTTTTAGAGGTTCTCCTACCCAAACTCATTTTCTTCATTGAAAAAGAAGGGTGTATCAGATTTCGACTCTCCTTTTAGTGTGAGCAGCGAGGAAGCCGAACATATGCCAAAAACCGCAGAGAAGGATGATCAGTCGATCAATGATCCTTTAGAATCTGATCTCAATACCTTGTTTCAGACAGAGGACGATTTAATTACTGTGAAACACGCCTCTTTATTTCCTTCACAAGCTCAGCATTGTAAAATTCCAGATCACTTGAAGTCCATTGTGGAGAAATGCGGAATTATTTTGGTTTGAGTACGGAATTTAGAGACCTGATCATGCTTTTTCAGCCAAGCATTTCCGAAGGCTGTTTTAGTGAATCACGAAAGTTTCGACGGATGCTTCTATTATTTAGCCCTCTAAAGTTCTTCTGAAATTTCCTGGTTCTAGTCACTCATTCAAGATTTAAGGACTACTTAGGAGGCACATTTTTTCAACAACAAGTTGCATGGTTGTTTGCTCTTCCATGGTGTTTTCGTCCCATCCATTTTGAAGTTTTTAGTCTGCAATCTTCTGCTGTTTTTGGGCTTCTCGTTGAAAGTTTTTTAAGTTTGCTTTGTTCTTATTTTTCTACTGTTTTGCTCAGCGTTTCGCTTGTGTTATTAGTGTTGTTCAATTTGTTTGTACTTTTGTTTGTGACCGCTCTTTTACCTCTTAGTATAATTCTCTTGTACTTTGAGATCAGTCTCTTTTATTAATACAATTAATAAAGAGGCCCGTATCCGTTTCAAAAAAAAAAAAAAGAAATAAGGTATTTGTAAGAGGTCTTCATCCCTGTTACCATCCGAATGCAGATATACTACGGATAAAATGTAAAGTGTAAGAAAGCTTACTGCAGCAACAGCAAGCTGTTGAGCATCGAAACCAGAACCCTGCAACCTATAATAAAAAAAATAGAAATTAGGACATCATTTACGAAAGACCTAATTAAAACCAGCAGGAGAAGTGAAGAACAGGAAATGGTAATGTCCTTTTTACCCAAGAATGAAGAAAACTAACCCGTATACATAAAGATATGAACTTTCTGTCAACAGCTCCTTCTCGTAAAGATGCATGCATACATCATGACTTCGCTTGTAAACCTACAAAAACAAGGTAGGTTCATCAAAAAGGTAAAGTCATAAAATTAAAGGTGATCTTCTATATTGAACCACACTGAATATCAGATCCCCAATTTCCCAATAATTAAATGTGACTGCAGAAAAGGCCTTTCATCTCAAATATCAATCCTGGAAATTTGGTAAAAAAGAGATTTATAATTTCAGTCAAAGATGCAATTAACAGTGCCCTCTTAATTGAAAAAAAATAAAAACATAAAAGGTCACAATAAAGTTGGAGCAACTCCAAAAAAAATTCTGATGAGAAACAAAATATTTCATTGAATATATGAATTATACCAAAGGGGCACCTCCTCTTTACACCATTACGCTGATAAAGATGTCAAGTTTGGTAGCAGAGACACTGTTTATAGTATCAAATGATTAGCAATGAAGCTTGGGATTGGCTCATGTCATTATGTTAACAAAGAGGGTGTTTCCACAATGTGAGCCTGAACATTTCCTTTTGCTGGGTGCTCATTCTGCATTTTGTATCCTTCCATCTCAATAAAAGCGGGTTTTCTGATTGGGGGGGGGGGGGCGGGGGGGGGGAACATAACCAACGGATCTTTCAAGACAAGATCTTCTTTGTGGTCGGAGTGTTTTCAATTAGCTTTTCTGTTCAAGACTTATGTATAAATTGGAAAGCATTTACTTTTCGTGAATAAAGTTTTATGTTCTGCTAAGTTAAGTTTGTATTATTATTTTTATTTGTGTGATTATATTTTGAGTATTAGGCTGTTTTTCTTTTCATTTCATCGATAAAAAGTTTGTTTCTTTACCACATAACTAAATATATTTTTTTTAATAAGAACGATAACTTTATAAAAAACCACAAAATAAGTACAACCTACGGCGAGGGCCAAGGAGGCCCTCCCAAACGGCTAGTAACTGAGAAAAGCTTTCCAGTTGTGTAATATCATGGAAAGACTATAATTACAAAAGTGCTTTGTGTGATTTGTACACCACCAGGACGCTGTGTGTTGAACCACAAACCAAAAATAATCAAAAGAATTAATTCTATCTTCAAAAATCCTACTATTCCTTTCATTCCACAAGCCCCAAACCAACGATCTAACTGCACAATTCCAAATAATATTTCCTTTTGGACCGAAAACTTTATAACTTATGGCCTCCGCAATCCAATCGTCTATCTTCAAAGGGAGAGAGCCACTGAGATTAAAAGCATTAAAGAGCCTCTACCAAGCTTTTCTAGCCATATCACAGTGAAGAAACATATGGTCAATAGATTCTTCCTTGCTATAGCACAAGCAGCACATGGATGGGCAAAGAGCCACATTGGGGACCTTTTTCTGAATTTTTTTCGTGAGTGTTCAAGCTTCTATAAATCAACGTCCACAAAAACAATTTCACTTTTTTCGGAGCTCTAAACTTCCAAACAGCCCTTATGAGGGGGGAAGCATTCCGGCTGCGGCTGTAAGACAGATTCAAGAACGAGGAATTCATAGTAAACTTTCCTGATTTTTCCAAGCTCCATCTAATACTATCACCCTCCTCTTTAGGAACCCACAAACTAAGCAGCTCAAAAATAGCCACAGCATTAGTGATTTCATTGTCTGTCAAGTGCCTTCTAAGATTTAAATTCCAAGATAGGGAAGCATTACACCAACAGTCCGCTACCGACGCTTCTTTCCTCAATGACAAAGCATAAATATCCGGGAACTTGAGGGAAAGGGGAGCATCAGCACACCATTTGTCCATCCAAAATTTTATACATTTACCATCGCCCAAAACAAAATTAGCCACATTGATAAATACATCCCGCAGCTTCAAAATATTTGGCCATAATCTATAAGAGCAGACCTTTTTAGGCATTTCAGTGAACCACCCCTGTTTATCCAGCCCATATATACTAACCAACAGCCTTCTCCACAAAGAATCTTTCTCGTTAATAAATCTCCATAGCCATTTCATTAACAATGCCGTGTTTTTATGGGCTAAGGAGCCTATCCCAAGACCTCCAAAAACTGTGGGGAGAGTCGTGATATCCCATTTAACTAAGTTGGCCATCGGTTTGAAGGCACCTCCATCCCACACGAAGTCCCTCACCAACTTTTCCATCCTTTTGATAACTCCTTTAGGAGCTTTGTGAAGGGAGAAAAGATAGCAAGGAAGACTTGATAGAATCGATTGAGCAATAGTTAGTCTACCTCCTTTGGATAAGTGCACGGACTTCCATCTATCTATCTTGCTATTAAATTTGTCCATGAGGCCTCCCCATGAATCCTTCACAGCCTTAGGACCTCCAACCAAGAAGCCAAGATAAGAAAAAGGAAGAGAATCTACCTTACACCCGAATTTCGAGGCCAACTGATTTAACTCCTCCGAATCCACATTGATACCAATCAACGAAGATTAGAGACGTTGATAGACAGACCAGCTCCCAATAAAAAGATGTTGATGACTGACCACGTAGCCTCCAAATTGTCCTTGTCCCAATTTGAAAACACTAGAGTATCATCGGCATATTGCAGTATATTAAGATCCACCGCTGGATTTCCAAAGGAAAAACCTTTCAAGGTCCTTCTTTCATTACAATAATACAAAAGGGTACTAAGAGCATCTCCCACTAAAGTAAACAAAAACGGAGCAAGCGGATCACCCTGCCTAATCCCTCTCTTTGCTTCTATCTTTCCTCTCGACCTCCCATTGATGATAATAGAAAAATTCGTGGTAGATAGACATCCCCAAATCCACTTTCTCCATCTTCTTCCGAACCCCTTAAGCTTCATGACCGAGTCTAGAAAAAGCCAATCAACTTTGTCGTAGGCCTTTTCAAAATCCAGTTTAAGAAAAGTACCTTTATTGCCTTTGAATTTCCACTCATTAGTAGCTTCCAAAGCTATCATAATAGCATCAATAATTTGCCTTCCTTCAATAAAGGCTAACTAAGAATCATTGATAACTGAGGGAAGAACACTTTTCAATCTATTAGCAAGGACCTTGGAAATTATTTTATAGAGAGAGGTGGTAAGGCTTATAGGCCTAAACTCACTAACATGGGCTGGATTCTTTCTTTTAGGGATAAGGCACACATATGTTTCGTTGCATTTTCTGTTGACGATCCCACTTCTAAAAAAGTCTTGGAACACACTTACTAAATCCTTTTTCAGAATGTTCCATGACTTTTTGTAGAATTCTCTCGTCATCCCATCCGGCCCCGGAGATCTTCTTAAACCCATGTCATCCACTGCTTCATGGATTTCCTTTTCAGTGAAAGGAGCTTCGACATAACTAAATATTAAAAAATAAACAAAACAAAAAACAAAATTTCTTCAAGTGACACTTGACATTCCATGACAAGGAGAGAAAATTGTAATAAATCCTCTGTGGACACATGGCAAGTGCAGCAAGAAACTGGTCTGCTGAGTAGAACCATTAGGAAATTTTTGCATCAAGAGCAAAAATTGGGAAGTGGTGCTAAGAAAGCTAGGATTAATATTTCTTATCTTAGCTCTCCCTATCAGAGTCAAATACCCTCGATTGAATAACTTAAAAAGGAATTTCTTTTTGGTAAGCCCCCTAGAGTTAGACTTTGATGTAGCTACAGTAGTTAAAAGTTAGCTTTAGTTAGTCATAGTTTTTAGTCATCACTTGACCGGCTACTGGTTAATATTTTGTAAGTTTTTGACCATTGGTTTGAGCCTATATAAGGCTCCCCATTTTCGATTAATATTAAGAATTGAGAAGTATTTTCTTTCAAGACTGTCTTCAAGAATCAGTTTCATCAGACTTCTTCAGTTTCAAAATAGAAAACATAAAGTGCAACCCCTTTTTTTCTTTCTTTTGAGGAAAACATGATGTGCAACTTTTGAGATCTTACAGGCAACAACCCAATATCTATACCGCAAAAGACATAGATCACCTGGGTGAGTGTAAAACGAAACAGATTTCAAAATGTTATTGGGCAAATCTCATCTGGCAGAATAAGTCCTAAACTAAAATTTTAAAAATGCTGAAGATGAAGGTGGTGGTGATGCAACCTTTAATTCTTATTTCCATACTTGTAGCATCGTCATGCTTTCGAACATTGGCAAAATCAAAGAACGAATATAATCTTAATCCAGAAAAAGTACATACACTTTTCCATCAGCTCTATATCATATCTCTTAGCAGAATGAAATCCATTCAGATTCCAAGTTGTTTTGAAAAACAAGTAATGTTAGAAAAGGAAATGAAGAACTCAATATCCTATCATTTAAAGAGAATCTACACTTCGTAATGCAAACATGAGGGTGGATCAATTTTAGCAGCATACTAAGTATATAAAGGTAGCTGAACGAAGCTCAACCACATTTCCCTAAATCCAAAAAAATCTGGTTTTTCCTAGCAAAATAGCAAAAGATGTTGATAGCAACTATACCTCTACCAAAGGAGGATCAGATTCTTCAGATTCACGAGGCATTGAGGACAGTTTCATCCTCATCAAATCGTAAATATATAACAAATAATGTGTATCTTCCCTTGCATATCTGTGATTAAAAGATATGGAGTAGAAAAGCTAGTAAGGATACGATGAAAAATGTACAACCAAAGAAAACTTCAAGCAATACCACATGCTTTAAATTATAGACTTGGGCACTTTGTTCAATACATCTATGACTTGTTGGAACATTTACAGGGAAAATAGAACACTAATTACACCAAATATTCTTACAGAAGACTCCATATGAAAAAAATTGCACTGATCTTTTAACTTAAGCATCATTGCATAACAGCGGCCTATTTTCTATTTGTTTTGAAAGTAGACCACAAGCATAAAGACCTTACAACATTTATCTTATCTCACTCTTCAACTTCACATTGTCAAATCAAATGCATCCACGCAAAGATTACTAAAGAAAAAAAATAATAATGCAACAGAATAATTGGCATCCTCCAGGAGAAAAATATATAAACAAAGGTATAGCTAATAGGGAAAAATAGAAAACAGTATGACAAGAACCAACGACGTTTATACCTCACCATCTCCTCAGGGAGAGGTCTTAATCTCCAGTCTGCATTTTGGTACCTGTAACAAATTTAAACTGTTAAAGCTACAGAAAAGACCCATTCAATTCCACACATAAAGCATCCAGATACAGAGAGAGGAAGTTCCTACTCTTTATTGGCTGCAACACCACAAAAGTGATGAAGGAGATATTCCAGACTATTTCTTTCCAGTTTCAATACTCTTGAAGCCTGAGGATAAAAAATGTATGAATCTACAAGTAGAAAGTTATTCGTCCTCTTAAAGTTAACACACAGAAAATTAAGGCCCTGCATTCTCAAAAGAAGTCCAAAGATAGATAATCCTTGAAAGAAAAATTAACCATAAATCAATCACTTATTCCGGGAAACAAAACCTAAGGGCCACCAGTTTCAAAAAATGATGGCCAGGGATGATGAATTTTTTTAAAATCAGAAATTCAAAGTTGTTCTAGCTCCTATAATCAATGGAAAACCTGTTATCAAATGCCAGGATACCTCTGAATTTTTTTTTACTTGATAACCAGAAGTTGTTTGATCGTGAAGATAATGAGAAAAAAACGTCAAGAAACATTGTTTTTCTAGTAGTGCAGATCCTTCAACTTGAACTTCTAATTAAGAAGATTTGTGAAGACAATAATAAAGGGTGATGACAGGTGATGATAAAAGAACAAACCTCTCAATTAATTTGAAGATACTAAAATACTAATGCAAGAACTAAAGCACAAGTGTAAATAAGGGAAGAATAAGTAGATACTGTAACCTGACCACCATTTCTTTTCCAGATAGAAAGCCAAAATGATAGACAAACGGACATGTGGGCAAAACATCTCAATTTCACAATTAAAAGTGGAAAAAAAGGATAAAGGTCCCATCTTATTTACTATTGGTTTTGGATATAACTATATACATCTGAGGGGACAAGTTAATGCAAGAACCTAGGAATGCGATTTTTTTTTTAAACGGAAACAAACTTTTCAATGATATACCTATGAATGAGATTGCAACCTGCAGAACATTATCTTAATGTAGACCTAAGAGAATTTAACAAGAGGAATAGCCATAAAAAGACAAGAAAGGAAACAAATACTCGAATGGATCCAAGATAATGGCTTTAAAAACACCACCTGTCCAGTGTCAAATAAGTTGCAAATATAAATCCCAAAATCTCGTTGAAGCCACACGACGTCTCGATCTGCTCCATGCAGCACCTAGATGAGTATGAATATTATAATAAAATCCCACGCAAACTAAGCTTCAATGTATCTACAAAAAACACTTCATCTCCAACTTTCACCTTTTTCTTTGAAGGATCCTTGAAAACCTCTCTCAGATAGGGCCCCACATGAATTCTAAGCTTCAATGTATCTACAACATAATCCTCAGTTCTTGTAGAAATTTGCATCAGACAGGTAAGTCCTTGGAAAGATCGATACTGATTATGTTCCAAATCAACCTAAAAGATCAATACCGTGCATCAAATGACAGAACACAGAAATCAAAGTTAGAAAGTAAATGCGAATATAGAATGCACATTAAAAGTGAGTGTTAGATATTTATCCATAAAACCATACCATTAGAAATTAATTTTACTATCTGTACTGTGTTTCATTGCAAATTAAAGGCAAACTCTGATTTATTTGATAATAGTGCAACTAATCTTGAATTCATATTTATGCATTTTATTGATTCCTTGCCCAACTCAAATTAATAATGCAAACATGAAAGTTTGGGAAGTAAACATTTGGTACCCCAAAATAACTTAAAACACTGTCAAAATACAGTCAATACTAAGTAATTCTTCTCTTTTTTTTTAATAGAAATAACCGCTTTCATTGAGAAAAAAAATGAAAGAATACAAGGGCATACAAAAACAAGCCCTTGAGAACAAACCCCAATAGAAAAAGGGTATCCAACTACCTAGGATACTGCCTAGAGAATAATCACAAAAAGTCATCAAAACCAAAGGCCAAAGAGAAACATGGAACATCGTTGAGGATCAAACCTCACAAGGGTCACAATTCATGCCTCAAAACGATTTGTTGTGGGGGGGGGGGGGGGGGGGGGGGGGGGGGGGGGGGGGGGGGGGGGGGGGGGGGGGGGGGGGGGGGGGGG
>JBBPDJ010000023.1:15533389-15543513 GCA_037974625.1 Cucumis cinereus
AACCTTATCCTTATACTATAGACCCTTTAAGCTGTATCTCGAACATTGATCCTTGTATGTCTCCACATACTATTCAATACTCATAAAACAACTTATGATGTTAGTTTCTTGGCATAAGTTGACATCTACTGAGGATAACACTTCTGTTAGATCTTTAGGGGTCTTCTTCTATGTTATAGGTTTCGAAGTCATCTCCAAAGTCTTTAGAGGTTCAGATTCTCTTGCTTCTTCTAGGCTCAGGATCTACTTCCTCACTTGAATTTTGAGTTCTAACTAAGGGTAAACTACTGGAACTTGAGCCCCCACTAGTTAGGCTACTAGAGCTCAAGCCCCCACTAGTTCTTGATTTGAAAGAAAATCAATCCTCAAAGAAATTAGCATCATTTGGTTCTATAATTACTTGGTTTACTAAGTCATAGAACCTATAGGCTTTACTGTCGATTGTATATCCAATAAAGATACACTCATAGGCTCTACTAGCAAGTTTTTTCCTTTTAGGATATGTAATTCTAACAAAGGCTAGACAACCCCAAATTCTGAAATATGACAAGTTTAGTTTTTTATTCTTAAGAACTTCGTTAGGTGAAGTTGTATTCTCAGATTTTGAATTCTATTTAGAACATAACACACTGTTTGAATAATTTCACCCCACCAATATGGTGCAGCTCCTGAATCAAGTAAAATAGCAACTACTAATTTTGATAGCGTTTTATTTTTTCTTTCGGCTTTACCGTTCATTTCAGGAGAATAGACTGTTGTCTTTTCATGTATTATTCTATGTGTGTTATAAAAGTTGTTAAAGGCTACTGAATCATATTCAGTTCCTCTAGCACTACGAAGTCTTTTAATTTTTTGATTAAATTGATTTTCTATTTCAGTTACAAACAACTTAAACATGTCAAAGATATCACTTTTATTTTTCAACAGATAAATAAAAGTGTAATCAGAACAGTCATCAATAAAAGTTATAAAATATCTTTTACTGTTATAGTCAAGACACCATCAAATTCACATAAATCATAATGAATTAAATCTAGAGGCTTAGAATTCCTAATTACAAATTTATGTGAAGTCTTAGTTATTTTAGGGTTTAGGGCTTGACGACAATGTTCACATTTTTCAAACTCTTTTATTGATAACTTAGGAATCATGTTTAACCTACACATGTTGCTAATTATTCGTTTATTTAAATGACAGAGTCCAGCATGCCAAGAATTAAATTAAGACAACATGTAAGCAGAAGACTGAGTTTTATTCATTTCATGGTTTAGCTTTAACATTCCATCAGTTGCATAACCCTTCCTCACAAAGACATTATTTTTTGTAAGAGTAAATAAATCTGCCCCTATAGTCAGAGTGTAGCCCTCCTTGTTGAGAAGATAACCCAAGACCAAATTCTTCTTTATCTGTAGAGTGTGCAAAACTTCCTTCATAATGACCGTCTTGCCAGTGGTGAACTTCAATTCCACTTTGTTGATTCCAACAACCTTTGTTGTGTGGTGGTCCCCCATTAGTATTTTTCCATCCTTAGTTTCATTATATTTTTTAAAGAGACTAAGGTCGTGACAGACATGGCGTGTGACGCCAGTGTCTAGTCACCAACCTTCAGAATTCCTCACATTTATTTCTGTGATCATGGCACAAAGTTTTGCCTCAATCATATCCGTCTGCACAACAGAACGATTCCTGTTCCTACAATTCCTAGCTAAGTGACCAGGTTTATTACAATTGTAGCAAAGAATTTGTATCATACTTTCGGACTGGGGTTTCTGATTTTTCTGGTTTCTCTGGTTGTTGGGACCTCGGTTCTGAACCTTCATCTTGTTCTCCTTTGGCTTCAATTCGAGTTTCAAAATGACAGTGGAACTTATTTTGGGAATGACATTCACCCCCTCTTTCTGGTTAAGTTTTCGGACTTCCTCCTCAATCCTCAAGCGAGTTATCAAACTTTCTAGGGAGAACTTCCTTTCGTTATGCGTTAGGGTATTCTTAAATTCATTTCACATAGGAGGTAATTTGTCAATAATAATTGTAACTTGGAATAGATAATCTAAAGCCATACCTTCACTTATTATCTCATGGGCAATTTTCTACAGCTCATGGGATTGGGCCTCTACAGGTCTGTCATCCGTCATCTGGTATCGTAAGTATCGACTGACTGCATACTTCTTTGATCTAGCCTCTTCGATATCGTACTTCTTCTGTAGGGCATCTCAAACTTTTTTTGTCATGGATTTTGTATTGTAATAATCATACAATTCATCTGTTAGACCATTTAAAATAAGATTTTTGCAAATAAATCAGTTTCCTTCCATGCTTCAAAATTTTGGAGTTGCTCCTGGGTTGGATTGGTTTTAGAAACTTTTGGCTTCTCGATGGTGCATGCAGCGACAACCTTCTAGAGGGTTAAGAAGAACAACATCTTTTGTTTCCACCGTTTGAAATGTGCTCCTTCGAACTGGAATGGACGGTTGAGATCAAAGGAGAGAAAATCGTCCTGGTTTGAACTGACCATCACGTAGCAGAATGAAGCGTCTTAAAATTGTTGTTGCACGATTAGTGGAACTAAGCTGCTGGACAAAACGCCTGAAATATACGGCTAACTGCAAAACAGAAAATAAGTTAGTAAAACGGCTGAGTCGCGGATCATGCTCTATTTAAGACGTTTCGCGGCTCTGTTCAGTGTGCAAATAGCCAGAATTACCACACCGTCTCCAGAATAAAATAGCTGGAATCTCGATCAGAGTTGCACTAGAACCGATCAAAAAATGTACACTTCGATGACTTGCTTGAAAACTTTAAAAGAGAGAAATTATTTTACGGAGAAGAAAAATGGAGAGAAGAGGAGAAGAAAGAACCCGTGAGAGAGCATAAGGAGGAATGAGAAGGATGGTGAAAATGAAATGGAGAGTGGTGTTTATATAGGTGGAAAACTGTAACGGTTACCGTTAACAAACGTCACCATTATCGTTAACGTTAACGGTAATGTACAATCATAAATATTCAACGGACAGTAACGGATGGTCAATGCACGACAACAGTCAAGCAACTATCAACGTTCATTTTTAAATAAATAAATAAAACATTTTAAGTATTAAATAAACAAACATTTTAAATAAAGAATAAAAAATAAATAAATTGTGCTCCTTCGAACTAGAATGGACGGTTGAGATCAGAGGAGAGAAAATCGTCCTGGTTTGATTCGACCATCATGTTGCAGAATGAAGCGTCTTAAAACTGTTGGTGCACGGTTGGTGGAATTGAGCTGCTGGACAGAACGCCTGAAATATACGGCCTACTACAAACAAAAAAAGGTTAGTAAAATAGCTGAGTCGCGGATCACGCTCTCTTTAAGACGTTTTACAGCTCTGCTTGATGTGCAAATAATTAGAATTGCCACATCGTTTCCAGGATAAAACAACCAGAATCTCGATTGGAGCTGCACCGAAACAGATCAGAAAACAAACACTTTGATGACTTGCTCGAAAACATTAAAAGAAAGAAATTATTTTGCGTAGAAGAAAAACGGAACGGAGAGGGGAAGAGAGAACTTGTGAGAGAGCAGAGGGAAGAATGATATGGGATGGTGAAAATGAGAGGGGGAGTGGTGTTTATATAGGTGGAAACTGTAACGGTTGCCATTAACGATAACGTCCGATTATAAATATTCAACGAACGGTAACGAATAGTCAATGCATGGAAATGAGTTCGACCGACTGGCGACGGCGACGCGCGTATGAAGGTATCAACAAGCAACATTTGTCTAACTCCTCACCCCTTACACAAAAACTTGTACATGTTTTTAAGTTGTCAGTATATATATAGATACAAAAAAAAATTTCGAGCTTATGTTGTGACTTTCAAGTTGTTATTACTGTATGTGTATGTATGTATGTATGTATGTATATATCTGTATCTATATATATATAATGTTAATTAATATATATTTGAGAAAATATCAAAGAGAAAATGTTGGAAAGGAACGAGAGGAACGAAATTATTTAATATTAGTAAACATCACATCTTGCATACTTTTAGTAGATGTCGCATCCTGCGACGTTTGTTCAGACATCGGATCACTTTGTAGGATTTGTCGCAGATTGCGACGTTTTTGTTTAATACGTCGCAAAAGGGATTTTCCTACATGACTTTAGCGACAAAGCTTTGGGACGATTTATATTAATTGTTAAAAGATTTTTGCAACGAAAAAATTGCTTTAGTGACAAATTTTATGCGTCTCTAACAGCCAAATTTCTCGTAGTGGAAATTTTGAAGAATTATACGTGGGGTCCACCCAATAAATCGTTGAATAATGTGTCAAATAATCAATGGAGGGCATGTACTGCAATAGAACAAGAAGTTGTGCTTAGTGCCTTGTGAAATTACTAGTTTACCCCAAAAATATTGGATCTAATTTCTCCAATTCCCTTTTATATGAAAATTTGTCCAAAGTACACACTAAATTTTAGGTTTAGAGATTTGAAAACAGCACACCGTTTTGGGAAGTTGTCAGATTGTTTCATCTCGGTTTGTTTCGATCGAAATCGTACTCGAGATTATTATATAGTTGTGATATCCCGAGATTCATGCACGTGTAGGTAAATATAGCGAAAACATCCTCAAGATTTTTATGTAATTCGTGACTGTTGTCCATCGACTACGCCTTTCGGCCTGATCTTAGGCCCTGACTCACCCTCCGTGGACGAACCTTGCGAAGGAACCCTTAGGTTTACAGGGCATCGAATTCTCACCAATGTTTGCGTTACTTAAACCGCCATCAATTTTGAAAATATTATTATATTATTTATATATATATCATAATAAAATGTAAAATAAGATTGACTTGCTCAAGAAGTTCCATAACAACTCTCAATAACAAGTTTCCATGTGTTTGGTTCGTCTCCCACACTCACATTTCATACTTTGCCAAAACAAATAAAGAAAAATAAGGTGAAGATAGCGTTATTATGTTTAGAAATTTCGTTTTTCTTGTTACTTGCAAGCTTATGAGGCCAATAATTTACGTTTGCGTCTTTAGTTATGTAATCTCAGTTCTAAGTGAAAGTTTTCGACGAGTTTCTTTAAATTTACTCCAAGATTAGTGTAGGGTTTCAAATCTCGATCGAGTTCTTAATGATTTCACATCGAGATTGAATACTCCCACAGGTTATTTATTTATTTTATTAATTTTTTGTACGTTTTTGTAGGAGGCCTTCTATATTTGTAGGTTTTAGTCGTGGATGGAAGGAGAATGAGAAAGAACATGTTGGAAGTCAAATGAAAGGGTTGAATGTGGAGGTTAGTATAAAGTTTGAGGACTTTTTAAGTGAAATTAATATAATTAGTGAAATAAATTCAGTTGAATTTTATTTGGTTCTAAGATGCTTATACAATGTGAAATCTTTTATATCTACTTTTGTTATTAGCAATCAAGAAGATCTTCAGTTTTTCTAACTGGTGATGATGTGTCTGAAGTTGCAATTATGGTTTCAAAGGTACCAATAATAGCTCGTCAATCTAGGAGTACTTTGTCGTCATTTCCTATTCAAATTGCCCAAAATGTTATTTCATTCACACCTGAGCTAAGCTTCAGTTTATCCTCGAGTACAATGTGGGGTTTAGGGGTTCGATCTTTGAGTCCATTGACAAATAACGTGTATCCGTTAAGAGTTGGGAGACGACTATACAAATGAGTTGGTTAACAGGGAGCATGTAGAGTCATCGGATTATGATGTTAATGATAATGAGAATGCATTTGACGTGGAGATGCCATCAAACTCTGATGTTGATATTAATGTGGAGGCGTTGGAGGTATCTGAGGTGAATGTTAGTGCTCATTGTGCACATTGTGTTGAGTTGATAAATGATCATGACCTGATAGAAACAGAGATAGACTATATGTTTAGCGTAGAATCAAGGCATGAAAAAGGATCAATAAGTGAAGGTAATCTGATGGCTCTTGATGATCAGTTGGAGGATTCAATGGAAAGTGATGGAGAACCATGTGTCAGTAGTAAGAAGCAAAAGCGCATTGAAAAATTAATGGCTCACAACATTGTCGTCTCAACTGAGTTATCTATTGAAGATATCTAGGTTGATTATTTGTTTTTAAGTAAAATGGATTTTGTTAAGAAATTGTCTGTCTTTGCCATTAGGAAGAATTTTTAATATCATGTTGATAGATCGAATAAGAAGTTATATGTTTTAAGATGCGTGAAATATGTGAAAACTCAGAGCTATTAAAATGAGAGATTCTGATATGTCTAAAGTTTGTAAGAATGTTAGTACTCACACATGCCAAAATCTTACGAAAACAAGATCATAAGCAAGCTAAGAGTTGGGTCATAGCAAATTGATTAAGTCAAAGTATCAAGATGTTAGGCATGGTTATAGGTCGAAAGAAATAATTAAGACTTTCGAAGGGAGTACCAGGTGGATATTACTTATGAGAAGGCGTGGATGGCTCGAGAAGCTGCATTGTCCATGGTAAGAGGGTCCCCTAAAGAATCTTACAATTTGTTTGCTCGTTATGGAGAAGCCTTGAAGATTTCTAACCCTGGTACTCAATATGAGTTGGAGACCGAGTCGAGCGGCCATTTTAAGTACGCAAATATGGCACTTGGGGCTTTCATTAGTGGTTTTTTTAACTGCATCAGGCCAGTAATCGCTGTCGACGCTGCACATTGCAAGAGAAAGTATAAGGGTATCATGTTGTAGCAGTGTCAGTTGTTGCTAATAAGCATATATCCTCTTGATTTCGGGTTGGGGGATAAGGAGAATGACGAATCGTGAACGTGGTTCATAAGAAAGTTACAAGAAACAATCGATGTGGTAAATGGGCTAGTGTTCGTAATTCAATCGCCACAGGAGTATTGCTAAAGTCGTCATGCTAGTCTTCCCAAATACCATCCACACACTTTGTATCCATTATCTGAGCTTAAACTTGACAACGAAGTCCAACAATGACAACGTGTGGAGTGTTATGAGTGGACCCTGGGAACTAAACAATATAAAACAATGATGTCATAAGCTTAATGAGGTAGCAAAAATTCCCAGATACCTTCCATGCACTTTGTATCCACGCTACAGGGTATTGCTTTATATTGTTTAACCTGACTGCAATCACATCTCACCTAGGCTTCAGTAGACTGCTGTGGAAATCGCTCAACAGTCTCGAGTGCTCCAGTACGAGTTCCAATAGACTATGTGGACGTACAAATGCCTCAGTCACAGCCTGCTCCATGAATGCATCATAAACTGATGTATCATCGTTCGGAGGAATAGTAGAAACATTACGAGCAGGAGGAGGAACAACATAAGCAGGGGAGAAATGACACGAGCAGAAGAATTATCCTCATAAACTTAGATTGTCGAAATTTCCAATGTTTGACCCAAATAGGCACGTTCCTCGTCCTTCGGCTCCATCTTGTGTATACGAGCCTAAATAAATACAAGAAGGAAAAAAAATTAGTCGACAAACCCTAAAACCCATAAACATAGACCAATAACCCAAACCCTAAACTCTAAATCCTACACCCTAAAACCTAAACTCTAAACTCGAAGCCATTAACCCCTTTAGTAAACCCTAAACTCTTTTAGCACCCTAAACCCTTTTAGTATGCTATACAAGAAAAGAAAAATGACTTACCATTTGCGACCCAAGATCGGTGTCTAAATCATCTTCAACCCAGGTGAGTACGAGCAACTACATTGCATGATCCGTGGTATTGCATCAGCGAAAACCTTACTTGCAACTCGACCACTAAGTGACGAAACTATCTCGTATGCCCAAACCTACAAATTTTACAATTTTATAAATAAAGCAAGTACAGGTAACTATAAGTATAAACAACTGTTACATAATAAAATTAGGAACTTGGAAAGCAAACGAGAATCCGTATAAGCTATAGGGCTCGGGTGACTTGTTATTCACAGGCTTCTTCTTGTACATTACATCTTTTCTATTTAGTCCATCTTCAAGTTGTCCAGTGTCTTAATGAAGATCAAGTTACCACAGTCATGTTGTTGAAGTCCTCTAAATCATTTATGAGGCCCAACATGGTCTAGTCCATTTGTTGCCTCCTTTGCTTCTCCATCATCGCCAACTCGATGAAATAGAATAGAGATATTTTCACGACATCCTTGTCACTCTCAAACTAAAGATTTGGTAATCTTTATCCAACATGGACCCATTCATGTTTGTTCTATCTCCCAAAGATAAACCGTCTAAGCCTAATAGCTTTATTCTATTCGAACTAGCCTATACCTTAAAGTCGTAATAGTGTAAAACTTTTCTCACCCAAAGAGACCTTCTCACCTAGTAATTTAAAACTAACCACACCATCCCGATCATCCTCGACCTCTTTCAACATAATGTAATGACACAGAGGTCCATTGAATACTAACTTTACGTCCAAGAAATGATCAAATGAAGTTTTCTTAAACATGTACATTTTTCTAGGAGTTAACTTATTTTTTATATTCGATACGGTCTTGGCTAAATGAGAACAACTGTCAAATTGGTCGAAAAAAAAATATGAAACACAAATATTGGTGACTAGAGACATTTGTCAAACAAAAAACACACAAAACACGATACAATTACAATTAATTTGTCTTAAACCTCTAGCCTATCTCGGACAAAACTCGACCGAGATCGGTACAAAATTCTGAAGAATTTGGGACACATTTACACTAGGATGCCATGAGATTAGGGTTATTTTATGCATGCAACTCGGGCTAATCTTCGATAAAATAGACACCGAGATCTTACACAGAATGCATAAATAAACAAAAAAACCTTCAAAATCTTAGGACACATTCAGTAGATGTCGAGACAATTTCATCCAAATCTCAACTGAGATGCATGTTCTTAATGAGCTCAACATAATGAGATTATCGAGATTCATCAAATGAACCCAACCTACATGATATAAAAACACCAAATATGCAAAAGATCCAACAGTACAACCCAACTGCATCAAATTTCGCAACAAATCCTAACTAAACGAAACTTAAAACGCAGACCGAATGACAAAATTCGTTAAAAGTGGAATACCTCTACAAACTGAAGCTTGAGGATGAACTAAAAATGTTTGAGCACGCGAAAATCAGTGAAATTCAATGGTTTTAAGAGCAAAGAAATTGATAAATCGACTGGAATGAACACCTAGATTTGCAAATGTGAAGATGAGGGGTTTTTTAAAACAAAGATATTTTCGTAATTCCAAAGTAACCTTTATTTTGAATTTCAAACGATTACGTTGAAATCTCGGAGTTGATCTCGACCGAGATGACTCGAGAATAAGCACTCTGATGACTTTTCAAAAGGTATGCTATTTTTTAGATGTAAAACCTAAAGTGCACCAGACAATTTCTCCTTTTATATGGTGAGAAGTTTTCTCGCTCTTTGCTTCCCTTCTATCCCTTTCCCAATTCACTTTTCTATGGTCATAAACTCGTAAATATTCTTGATTCTTGCTCCTTGGTCTTGTTGGTTTTCAAAAAAAAAAGAAAGAAAATTGCAGATGGAGTGGAAGAAGAATCAAGGAATCAAATGAAAAGAGGAATGGATGGAAGAAAAAGTTGCAAGTGGAAGAAAAATCAATGGCAGAATTAGTAAACAGAGGATTGAAGAATGAAATGAAGAAATTGAAGTTGCAGATTGAATCAAAGAAAGGATTTGTTTAAAAAAAATACTGGAGATCAGAGATTTAAAAGAAAAATTACAAACCAAAAGTGTGTGCAGTTTGAGTTTAAAGTAGTAATTTCAGATGATGCTTACAATTAAAATACATTGGTTTGGCCCTCTTGTAGAATTTTCTCTTGCGAAGGTGTTAAGGGAGGGATTATTTCTTCACCAAATTACTCTATTGATGGAAATTATGAAAGCATAACTGTTTTCAGTTTCTATAACAACTCTGTAACTACTTTTCTTTCTCTATAAATAGTTTATTTTCATAAGCTTTTAATGATGTTGTAATAGGAAAGATTCAGATAATTACCTTGTAATTACTTTCAACAATCTGAATAAAATCTTCTTGCTCCCTTCACAGTGGATGTAGGCCATAGTGCTGAACCACTTAATTTCGTGTGTTCATCTTCTATCTTTCTTCTACTTCTTA
>JBBPDJ010000023.1:15562127-15574621 GCA_037974625.1 Cucumis cinereus
TGTGTTGAGCTAGCTCCACCTCGACGAAGACGTCGTTGGTCCTGATCCAACCACGACGTAGATATAGTTGTCGTTAGCATGAGATTACTCCACTGCGACAAAGACGTAGCTAGTGTTGGATTTTTCCACTACTACGTAGTTCAGTTTGATACACATCGCTTACAGATTTTCAGATATTCATCTTTTAGTATGATTTCGGTTATGCCTAGTTTTATCATGATTTACAGATAAGTATCGTGCAAGCACCTTTCAAGTGATTTCAGTTTAATTTATGATTTACGGTTTCAGTTATGATTTGATTTATGAAGGTTTCTAAGTCAATGATTTCTAGCTATATTATATATATGTTTTAAGTATTTTCTATTAAAGCATGACTCACTGGGCATTTTAGTTCATTCTTTCAAATTATTTTTCCCTTTTCCAGGTAGAGATCGTGATCCCGTAGCCTGACCTATCCCAGTGTATCTGCTACTCGAGAAGTTTTAGTACTATTGTACGTTAGTTGCAAATCATGCATGTTACTGTTATAATAAGTTTTGGTACAGGGAGATGGGTTGTATAAGATAGTATGGGTTGCACTATGTACAATATATTTATTTAGTTTCTGTTGTTAGGTGTTAAGTTTAAAATTGTTTTTCTTCAGTTAAGTTTATTCTGCACTTTTTTAATTATTGGCATTGTTTAAATCGTAGTTAAGTTAAGATAGTCAGCGAGGATCGTCAAGATAAGGACAAGATTCGTTGGCTTCACGCCGTCTCCTAGGCTAGGGTTAGAGAGTCTGGGAGAGGGTGTGACATACCTTACTTAATCATATTGCATTTCCCACAATCCATGGGAATGACATGCTGCCTAGTCCTACCTAACATTGTCTCCACGCCTAGTTTGCCTTCCTTGATACCACCTAGGATGGCATTTGTGTTGGCTGGTCGCATCTCAAATTTAAGTTGGTTGCATAAAGTCCTTTAGCTCACCCACACTTTCATTTTAAGTTGTCTAGCCTTGCCGCCTAGCACACATCATCTTGGTCGCCTAGGACATTCAAGTGGCGTAACCTTGATGCCTCAGTCACACCCAGTTTGGCCGTCTAGAGTTTATTTTGCTCTTCACTTGGCCACATGACACTCTTAGCTCACCTCTCCAACACTTAGCCTATTTTCCATGATTTTTCTTTTGGTCGCCTATCACTTCACTTCAAGACAATAACTCTTCTCTTTGGCCACCTACCTAGCACCAGAATTCATCAACACCTAGGCCATTTTTCTATGCCCCTCGACCACCTATCTAAGCTATGTAATAAAACAACAATAACACCAAGTTTCATTAACATTACTAAATTAAAGAGATAGCAAAGCTAGAGTTAACAAATATACAATTGAACATATAGCAATCACATATATTAATGGGTTCCTTGCAAATTTGATAAAAACAAGTTTTAAAAATTAGGCCTATAGCTCAAACTTATTATTTTAGCAAAAATAACAAAAAAAAATTCAACCCATGAAATGTAAAAAAAGTACGGATACACTTGATACACCTAATAAACACCTCATACACTTAATACCCTTGATGTAATACACTACCAATACATACTTGGTACAGTACTGATTAATATTTGATATCCTTGATATACTTCATACACTCGATACACTTCATACACTAAAAAGTGTCATACCTACAAAATGATAAAAGTGAGTTACACACTTTAAATATCATATTCTTAACTTACCACCCAGTGCAATTTTCTATTATTTACTTAGTGTTGTGCTTTATTTAGATTAATTATCAACAAATTTAAGATAATTTTCATGTAAGCTTGTTACGTTTTATTGTTATAATTTAATTAGCTATGCTAATAATAGCTTAGCTATTAGTATTGTATGTTAAAACTTTGGAGAAGTTATTTATGTGACTTCTTTGAGTATGGTATGTTGAAAGTTTCATTTACACTATGAATATGTGATTAGTAATATTGTTGACATTGATGGATAGTGTTGAATTCTAACATGTATATTGTCTTTTTCTAGCCCGTCTTGCACAAATTTATTGAAGTGAAGAAACTGTCAAGCGAGATACTTATATATGTAGGAAAAATGCACCATATAGCACAATTTAGAAAATAAATAAAATTTATAGCACAAGAAACCAACAAGAAACCAATATTTGCAAACATGTCAATATTTGACTAATAAACTGCTAATTTTTTTAAAACTCCAATTTTGCCCTAGATTGCCTTTCCTTTCTTCTCCCTCTCCGACAACTCTTCTTCTCCATCCCTAACTTCTTTCTCTGTCGTTGTTTTCCCTTTCTTCTTTCTTCTTGTTCCCTTTTATTCCTCCATTGCTTATGATCGTCTTTGAGGTTCGTTTTCTATTTCCTTTCCTCTTTGGAATAATTTGTGTTCCTTTTCAATTTCATTTTTTTTGTTTCTCCTTTGGAGTTTGTTATGCGTGGAGGGAAGGGAGCCCTTATGCAGCGAAAAATAAATATAAAATCATTACTAAAATTTAATTGAAAAAACAAAAATACCAATACATTGGCAAAAATACATAAACAAATTTTACTATAAAAAATTAATTGTTAAGTATGCTTTTCTAATCAAATAAAATTGCAGAGAAGAAATTGAAACTTACTTTTGTTGTCGACTCTGAATTTACAAATCACCAAATGTGAGGCTACCACCACTTGGAACCTTTCCTATCCTCTAGGTAGATGAGAGTTTATTTGTGGGAACCTTTTTGGGACTTGAAAATTTTTTTGAGGGAAAATTGAAGAGATAAAAAAAAAGAGGAAAATTCTTTTTATGCGAACCTCTTTTTTTTTTCTTTTCAAATCACTGAGCATAACTATTTATCCTCTGCCTTTTTCTTGAGGAACAAGAAAATGAGGTTAGAGAGAACTATGGGGTTACTTAGGTGAATCTCACGTTTTCCACAATTATTTAATTTCAATCAAATTAATAATTAATAATTTATCAAATCACATAATTAATATTCCATGAATCTCCCTCATAACCTTTAGTTTTAATTCATTTAACTAAATCAAATTTAATTATCATCTTCCTTTTCTTGTAGAAAAAGAAAAGGAGTTAGAGAGAACTGTGAGATTTCGTAGGAGAATCTCACGTTTCCCATAGTTATTTAATTTCAATCAAATTATAATTAAAATAATAATTAATTAGATCACATTTAATTAATATTCCGTGAATCTCTCTCACAACCTTTAGTTTTAATTTAATATTATTAAATCAAATTTAATTAAACTAAACTATTAATTAATTCTACAATTAATTAATTACTAAATTAAATATCTTATATTTAATTTAATTTTGATTTGAATCATATTCAAATATAATATTCTCTCATAATCTATAGTTTAATGTGTATCATATATGCATTAAATTTAATCTATAGTTTAAATATGAATCACATTAAAATAATATTTGAACTTATTCAATATTTTTATTCTCTCATAACATAATTTTGAATGACATCCAAAATAAAATTATATTATAAAGTTTAATTAAAATATAAACTTTATAATATAATGTATCACCATACATTATATTAATTCCTAAGTCAATTTGAACATTTAAAATTATATCCAAGATATATTAACTTCATCACCCTTTACGAGCTAGTTAGTCCTTCACAAGTGTTCGTAACATTAGCTGTCCTACATATCAGAAGTTACAACGAAATGAAATTAATTGGCAAAATTCATTAACCACATTAATTAATATTCATTAACTGTGTGTATACTCCGTTAAAGACTTACATCTGAACTCTTCTCACTGTAGATATATTTTTGTGTCAACGAATATAGACCAATAACAGCAAGTTAGTCCTTCACAAGTGTTCGTAACATTAGCTGGGTCAAATTACCGTTTTACCCACGGATTACTTCTTAGTCCTTAAATACGAGTGCTCCTCTAATAAACAACTTGTTTATGGTCCAACCAATAAACAGAGATCCATCTTGTGCCATAGAGACGGTAGGGTCCTTTATTCAAGTCTCGAAGACACCATTTAAGTGAACACTCATCTTCTTATCCTAAACTCGGAAATGAGTAAACTTCATCTTGTGTGATTATGTTTCCAACTCCCCACTTGGTTTTGTCCCCAAAATGGTAGGCATATTGAGTCGACAATCTGACCACTCTCACCCGTACAAATCAAAGAAAAATCTTCTTATACACTCAATACTAAAACTAAGTTGTCTAGGTCATCCTATTGAAATAGAAACCTAACTAGTCAACGGAGTTACATCTAGTAGTTACTATTTCCTGGTGACTAACTCATTGCATAGGATACCTCCACTCGTGTGTTACCTACACGAACACGTTGGATCGCATTGTGTTTGTATCAAATACAAAGTGGGTCGTATCCATAGTGTTACCAAGATAAGCGTACCTAACCATATCCCTATACTATATTAAGTTGTATCCCTGAATGTTCCACATACAGTTCAAGACTGATAAATCAGCTTGGATGTTAATCTATTGGATTTAAGTTAATAAGAAAAAACTAATAATCAATAATTCTTTACTGAAATTGGAATAATAACTTTTTATCAATAACGGTCAACAAATGACATTTACTATCTACAAGTTTTAGAATATAAAACACAACAATGCATTCTTCATTGTTAGTTTTATGACTGTTCCTATTTCGATATATATTTTCCTTAGTTTTATGACCACTCTTCATCGTTACTTTCTCTTTTTGTAGTAATTTTGGGATTTGATTGATTAGTTAAGAAAAGGTTTTCTCCTCTCAAACGAATATTTACAAAAACATAGTTTGATATTTTGAAAACTTTCACAGCTAGATTCTCTGAAATCTTCACTATATTAAACTGAGGGTTTAGATGTTGCTATCGTTGATGGAACATATCAATGATAGCCATATATTTTCTATCATTGATGGTGGCTATCATTGTTAGATATTAGAACCTATAATTGTTATTAATGAGTCGATTTTATTGATATTGTTATTCGTGAGATTTTATTTTACTTTCACCGAAATTTTAAAATATGGTTGTTCCAATAGTTGTTTTTCATAGTGGAATATGGAATGAAAAACGTTACGTGAATTACAAGGCTACTGGAGTTTTAGTAGATTATGTAATATGGTTTTTGAAGATTTTGTGGGTTTAATCGTTAAGGACATTTGTTTGAATGCATCTACTTTTTCTATATAACTATCAACTTTAATAGATTTTGGTATGAATGAAGTTCAAAATGTTGTTGAAATTCATGAGGATAAGGATGTAACTTGGTTTTTGGGTTTAGTTAAGGAACACAATACAAGACATCTTTTGGTTGCTCATATCACTAGTTCATGTTTGGGAGTGTCTTCTAGTGTCGTTTCTAGTGGAGCTGAGAACTTTTTGTTTGTTGTTCCTTCTTCTACACCTTTGATTGGTGATAGCAATTTCTAAGTGATTTACATATTGATCGTGATTCTAAAGAAAATGACTTGTTTGCTTGTAGAGAGATTTTATCTAATTGTTCAAACTTTATAGTAGTCAAGAAGAATTTTGAATTTTTGTAAGATCAAATTCAAGGTCAATTGTATTTCCATGTCTTCAAGATTTCTATCAATGGTATAAGAGGGCATCTTGTTACAAGGGCACTGTTTTGTGGATGCTTAAAAAGTTTGTTGATATTCATGATTGTTCTATAAAAAGTGTTCAGTCTTCTCATGGGAAAAATTTGTCATCCTTAATAGCTGAATGTTTGAATTATGATTTTAGATTTGGTTCCTCTCATACCTCAACTCCAAGTATATTGTAAATAAAACCTAAGACGATGCACGTGAATCATACGCTTTGATTCTAAAGTTTTAATGAAGTTAGAAGAAATCGAATAGGTTTATTTTCTTGTTTCCAACTTATATTTTAGAGTAAATGAGGTTGTATGATTTATCAAGGATAACTTCCATCACTTGTAGGAGTCTATCACACTACTAGCTTCCATCCATTATCACTGAAAATGATGTAAGCTATCCAATTTAATTGACTGAAAGTTGTCAAGGCTTTCAATCAAACCAAATAATTGTTTTGTTCTCCACACTAATTTTTGTAGTATTAGAGTAGTAACCGGTCGATCCACAGAGAACCTAATGATTTTTTCTTAAGATCTACTTATTGTAATGTAACCAATAGGGGGAATTGTTGTATGATATTTAATTTAGATTAGACTGAAGGCACGAAAAACGCAAATTGAAAGATTGTTGTTTGAAATTTATCAATGAGACAAACACCTAGCCTATGATTTTATTTTAGTTTACTTTTGATTAACAACTCGATCATGGATGCATCATGCATATTATATCCTTCGCAAACTATGAACAATTTCTTGGCCATCCACGTTCAGAAATGCTAGAGTGACATCCTACAATTTTCTCTAATGAACAACATGCTTATGGTCACACCAATAAGCAGAAATTCCTCTCGTGCCATAGAGAAGGTAGAGCCCTTTGTTCAAGTCCCGGAGACACCAATTAAGGGAACACTCATCTACTTACTCTAAAGTCAGGAAGGAGTGAATTTCATCTTGTGTGATTATGTTCCCAGCTCCCACTTGGTCTCATCTCCAAAATGGTAGGCTTATTGAGTCGGCAAACATGCCACTTTCACCCATACAAATAAAAGGACAATACCTCGTGAACAGGAGTTGATAATACACTTAGGATTAAGACTAGTTGCCTAAGTCATCCTATTTGAAATAGAAACCTAACAAGTCAACGGGGTTACATCTAGTGGTTACTATTTCGTGATCCAGTCCTATCAAAACTCATTGCATAGGATACCCCCACGTGTGTGTCACCAACACAAACACCTAAGATCATTGTGTTTGTACAAATACAAAGTGGGCCGTATCTATAGTGTTACTAGGATAAGGTACCCAACCTTATCTTTCTACTATAGACCCTTTAAGGTTTATCTTGAACATTGATCCATGTATGTCTCCACACACTACTCAAGACCCATAAAACAGCTTATGATGTTAGTTTATTGGATTTGGGTTAATTAGACAAAAATAATCAATAACTATTCATTGAAATTGAAATAATAACTATTTATTAATAACGGTTAACGGTTTACATTTACTATCTACGAGTTTTAGGACATAAAACCCAACAAACTTCCACTTTGACTAAAACTCTATTCTAGTGTGGTAGTCTATGGGATTTACAAAATAAAGTAATCTACAAATATCGGAAATGGTAAAATGCACAATTATATTACATAAAACGTATATATACAAATACAATAAACTAGGACATCATACCCATTACACATCTCCCACTTGCCCTACATTACGGAATGTACATATCTCGTAGACCTAGACTCTCTAGATAACCCTCGAACACTTTCGCTGTGAGAGTCTTCGTAAATAGATCAGTAATGTTGTGCTCCGAAGCGATCCTGGTGACTATCACATCCCCTCGTTGCACAACTTCCCGTATCAGATAATACTTCTCTCTATGTGTTTTTCTCGTTTGTGGTTGCGAGGCTCTTTAGAATTGGATACTGCCCCACTGTTGTCACAGTATAGTGTGATGAGCAATTTCATGTTTGGAACAACTTCTAAATCATGCAGGAACTTCATGAGCCAAACTGCTTCTTTTGCTGCTTCGCAAGCGGCGACGTATTCAACCTCCATAGTGGAGTCTGCTATCCATCCTTGCTTGATGCTACGCCCACTACAACTCTCTCATTCATGGTGAACACTGATCCTGATGTGGATTTCTTAGAATTCTTGTCAGTTTGGAAATCAGAGTCAGTGTATCCTGTAAGAATCAAATCCTTAGCACCATACACAAGCATGTAGTCTCTCGTTCTCCTTAGATACTTGAGGATAATTTTAATCGTCATCTAGTGTCTAACCCTGGATTGGACTGGTACCTACTGACTATTTTCACGACATAACAAATGTCTGGTCTAGTGCAGAGCTTAACATACATTAAGCTGCCCACATCTGAGGCATAGGGAATACGTCTCATATCCTCAACTTCATGAGGTGTCTTAGAAGACTATTCCTTAGACAAATGAACCGCGTGCCTAAAAGGTAATAAATCCTTCTTAGAGTTCTGCATCGAATATCGAATCAATATTTTCTCGATATAAGTTGCTTAAGACAGTTCTAGTGTTTTGTTCTTACCATCCCTAATGATTTGGATCCCAAGAACAAATTGTGCCTCTTCCGAATCTTTCATTTGGATTGCTAGACATGTTTTAACGTCAACTAGGTATCCTACAACATTTCCAATAAGAAGGATATCATCCACATTGTTGATTTTCCTATATACACAAGGCTCATCAATGTTTTGGTCAAAACCATAAGATTTTATTGCAGTATCAAATTTTATGTTCCAAGATGTGGATGCTTGCTTCAACCCGTAAATAGATCGATTCAGCTTGTAAACTTTTTGCTTCTGTCCTTGAGTTATGAACCCCTTGGTCTGAGACATAAAGATACTCTCATCAAGATTGTCATTCAGAAAAGTAGTCTTGACATCCATTTGCCATATTTCATAATCATAAAATGTGGCTATGAACAAAGAATCCTTATAGACTTTAACATAGCAATAGGGAAAAACATTTCCTTATAGTCAACCCCTTCCCTTTGAGTATAACCTTTTGCTACAAGTCTAGCTTTGAAGGTCTGTACCTTCCCAGCTGAGTCTCTCTTTCTCTTATAGATCCATTTACACCCTATGGGTTTCACCCCTTCAGGTAGATCTACAAGCTCCCACACTGAATTGAAGTACATGGACTCCATTTCAAGGTCCATGGCTTTGATCCATTGGTCCTTATCTACATCATTCATTGTCTATTTAAAGGACAATGGATCCTCGATGCCATCATCAGGTATGACAACCTGAGTTTCAGTTAAACTCAAGTAATGATTAGGTTGTGATATAGTCCTCCCACTGCCTCGAGGCATTCTCAATGATTGAGAAGGATGAGACTGACCTGATGTGTTGGTTTCATCAATTGTTGATGAGGGACCAGCTTCATCAACAACTCTTGTTGATTCATCAGTAGCTTCATTTAATAGTAATTTACTACGTGGTTTATGATCTCTCATGTGGTCTTCTTCCAAGAAAGTGGCATTTATCGATACAAATACACTGTTTCTTGTGGATTGAAGAATAGAACATTTCTCGTTTCTTTAGGGTAACCAACAAATTGGCATAACCTTGAACGAAGTTCCAACTTCTTGGGATTTGTCACTAATACATGTGCTGGACAACCCCAAATTTTGAAGTGACTTAAATTAGGTTTGCATCCTCTCCATAACTCGAAAGGTGTTTCATAAACACTTTTTGAAGGAACGTTGTTCAAGATATGTACTGCAGACTCTACTGCATACCTCCAAACTGAGCTAGGCAATTGGCATAACTCATCATGGAACGAACCATGTCTAACAGGGTTCTATTTCTCCTTTCTGATACACCATTTTGTTGAGGTGTACCAGGTGCTGAAAGTTGGGATTGGATTCCATGTTCTATCATATAGTCTTTGAATCTCAAGTCCATGTACTCTCCACCTCGATCAGATCGAAGTATTTTAATCCTTTTACCTAATAGATTTTCAACTTCAGCTTTATACTCCTTGAACTTTTCAAGAGCTTCAGACTTATGTTCCATTAGGTATAAATAACCATACCTTGAATAATCATCTATAAAAGAGATGAAGTATTCAAAACCTCCTTGAGCTTTTACATTCATCGGACCACAGAGGTCTGAATGTACAAGTTCTAGGAGATCTTTGACTCTATAACCTTTTCCAGTAAAAGGTCTTTTAGTCATTTTTCCTTCAAGACAAGATTCACATGGAGGTAACGAATCATCTTCTAACTCATTTAGAAGTTCATTCTTTACCAATCACCCGATCCTATCGAGATTAATGTAACTCAATCTTAAATGCTAAAGATAGGTATTATTGTTTGGAGAAATTTTTTGCCTTTTGTTTTGAGTATTAGAAGTTTTAAACATTTCATGATTTAAAATTGCTTACGCTTCGTTTGGTCGTAATACATACAAGTTGTTTTCCAATTTAGTTGAACAAATATGTACACCATTCTTGAAAATGTTAGCTTCATTAAAAGAAAATGAAATTGAGTACATATGTTCAATAAGACAAGAAATAGATACTAAGTTCCTTTTATTCTTAGAAACTATATACAAATTTTCTAGAAACAAGTATCTACTTCTATAAAACTTCACGTCTCCCACTACACGAGATGAAATGACATCTCCCGTTCCAACTTTGAGCGTCATTTCTTCCTTTTCGAGCTGCTAGAAGGAACTAGTTTTCTGTAAAGAAGAACAAACAGGATTAGTGGCTCCTAAATCAAGTATCCAGGCATTTTGGTCATTTTCACTAAAGAAGTTTCTAAAACAAGTAAATTATATTTACCTTCCTTTTTCCTTCTTCTTCTCAGCAAGGTATTTAGGACAGTTCCTCTTCCAATGTCCATCTATATTGCAGTGGAAGCATTTTCCCTTGGGAGCTACCTTAGCCTTCCCCTAACCCTTGGCAGCAGTAGAACCTTTTCCCTTTCCTCCTTTCTTCTTCTGAATTTTCTTGGTCCCAGAAGTTGAAGGTGCAGACTTGGTTCCAAAGGATGAACCCTTCTGAAACCCCTTGGAATGGGCAACATTTGCCTCTACTTCTTTTTGTCCCTTATTTTTCATAAGAGACTGAAAGGTATGCAATTCGTTAAGGAGGAAAGTCAGGTTGTACTATATCTTGTTCATTACCGCATTACTGCAGAATTGAAGAAAGCTCTTCGGAAGAGATTCCATGATAAAGGACCCTTGACTTTGCGCGTCAATGACCGTCTCGTTTATCTCTGTCACGTTGAAATGGACTATCATGTCAAGAACATGTTCTCTAACAGACTGACCCTCTGTCATACGGGCATTGTAAACATATTTAATGGCCTCGTGAGAATTTGAAAAGACGATTGTCCAAACATTTTCTGAAGGGAATCCATTATCTGACATGCAATCACCATGGACTCATGCTCTTGCTCAGTACGTCAGACATACTGGCAAGAATATACGCGGGCCTTCTCATTTGCCTTTGTCTAGCGATCATATGCATCCCTGACAGTCTGATATGCATTTCGAGTAGGGAAAGGAGGACACTCCTCCATTAAGACGAAACGTAGATCATCAATAACAAGAATCATATTCAAGTTAGATTTCCACGTTGCATAGTTTTCATCGGTTAACTTTTCATTCTTGAGCAGTTGAATTATAGAGAAAGACATACTGAATATAATTAACAAATAATTGACCGTATTGGTTATCTTTGTTTTAACCCATTAACACAAAATAATCCAATCAATTCAGCAAATAATATACAATCACAGAATCCTAATCAAAGAAATGATTTAGTTTTTACAACGATACTTCAGAAGTTTAGAGCAACAGACACGGAAGGGTGATCAACTACCCCTCTCCTGAATTGAGACAATCTCAACTAATTACTAATACCATAATAACTCTTATTCCTATAGCTCTTAGTTACCATTGTTCGGTCAAGGATTCATTAACAAACTTAATTAATCCCGTAAGTGTGACCCTTCCATTTTCAGATTCCAGAGGTACGCTTCAACAGGCTACCATTAGGAAAGACAACTGTTGAAGATTAACCTAAGAAAACCTATCCATTTCTGGAGTTTGCGGTGTTGCAACTTCTATGATTAGGCCCTCCGAAGGGATGGTCGCTCCAGGATGACACGCAGGCGGATCATAGAAGTCTCACGATGCAACCTAATAGAGGAGACCGTAGGATACGTTGACACGCGTATGAACTCTTAGGGACGTGAGAGTAAAAGTTGATATATCCTATATACCATTTTTCTCCCACTAAAATGTTCTAATATTTTAGGATTTGTTGTACTTAGCTAAATTCTGGCTAAATGAATCTAACTAAGTCTATTCCTTTTATAACTCTTATAACAAAACTTTACTCTAGAGTTTCTAGGTACATTAAACCATTTAACTTACCCAGTGACTTGTTATGTTAATAGGAATAAGGTTAATTCAACGTCGGTTCCGGGTCAGTTCCTAGGTAGAAGGTGTTCCGTAAACCGTCAACTTAAATACCCACAACTTTAAACAGAACTTCACCGGTGGAGTTCCCTTATAACCTTAAATCCTATTTATCCTATTTAGTTTCATTAAATTAAAAAAAAAAATCTTTCTTCTAATCTAATTAGAATTAATGTGATCTTAGGTTTATTTAATTTTAAATAATTAAAAAAAACACGAAAATCCTATGTTTGCATGCAACTTATATTATAGGTTGACGGTTTCTAATTATCAAATTTTATAATTTTTATAAAATTAATTAATTAGCCCTATAATCATGCATACTCTAATTTAATTAAAAAATAATCAAATTATAATTAATTAAAAATATTGCATGCAAATCATAATATTTAATATAACTCTTATATTATACTATGG
>JBBPDJ010000023.1:15574721-15620511 GCA_037974625.1 Cucumis cinereus
CCGTCCACGACTCCGCTACCCCATTTTTGACATTTCCAAACCTCCTCACCTACATTTGACAATAATTATTAAAAAAAAAAATTCTGATTATAGATGTATTGTGGACAAAACATATACAATATTTCCTAAAAAAAGGTATAGAATACATATACATACATTTTTTTTTTCTAAACAACCATTTTTAATATTTGTTTTAAAAAACAACCCAAAATTTTCAATTAACCCAATGCACATACATATACATAGGCGTATACATATATGTATACATGTACGTATATATATTTATATATACGAAAATTTGCAATGAGTAATCATTTGAATATGTTATTTTGTAAGTGTGTCACTCGTATTTGATGTTTTGTAAATATGGCAAAAACTTCAAATCTAAACTTTTAATTATTTTTATTTCATATTTGTCCAAAATAATCAATTGATAGAGAGAGAGAAGCGACAACCAACAGTCGAACGTACAACAGTCGACGAAGGTATGTAGCAAGGAGGTGGAGCGGTAGCCGGGTGGAAGATGTCGTGGAGTAGTGATAGTTAGTGAAAGAGAGATATTGGAGGAAAGAAAGATAGAGAGAAAAATATGACGACTGATGACAGATGGCCAACGACCAGTGAATAAATGTGCGAGGGTCAACAAAGGTAAGAGACGAGGAGGTAGAGTGGTGGATGGAGACAAAAAGTGCGGAGGATGTTGGTCGGTGAAAGAGAGGTGTTGCGAAGAAGAAGTTCATATTTCTTTTACTAAAAAAAATAAAATATAAACGTATCATTATAATGTATATCAACTTAGTCAGGTGCAACATCAACATTATAAACATTATAAAGAGTTCATCATTTTTAAGTTTATCAGTAGTAATATCAATCAATTGTGTCATTATCAAGTATATTATTTAAGTATATCAAGTTTATCAACCTTATAAATGAGTGAATGATCGACAAATATATCAGCCAAGTGCATCATTATCAAGTATATCAATTTTCTTATCGTGTAAGTAAGTGCATGATTGACAAATATATCAAGATATCAATCGAGCACATCATTATCAAGTGTTTCAAGTGTATATAAGTAGCGTATCATGTATATCAAGTGTATATAAAAACAGTAGAGACATTTACTGACATTTTATATCTTCTACTTCACACTCAAACTTAATTAATGATTTTTGTTTTATCCTTTTTACAACTGCCCTCTGTATTTTTTAAAATTTAGCAAAATATGTTAGAGAGAAGCAAGTGTGCAAGGAAAGTTGGGGATAATTTTTTTAAGGAGTAACTTTAGAGAGATGGAGAAAATAATTTAAAGAGAGAAAAGTTAGTCAGCAATAAAATATAATATGTGAACAAAGAATATTTGTTAGAAAATTAGAATAAAGGTTGTTGAAAATTTGTGAGAAATTTAGGTTGGGTTTTGTTTTAGGTTTTCAAATTCATTGAGTTCAACAAATATTCGTTTGACAGACCATCTAGATGTTATTTCTGAAAACTGTTTTCAGATTATGTGATCTAAACAATGCAAATTGTGAAAACAACATTTTTATGTTTTCGTAGTATCCATAATTTGAATTTTATATTTTAAAATGCAAAACTGTATTAAATATATATAAATTAAAACGCAAACAATATTAAATATATATAAAAACGTTATGTATTTAAACTCAATTCATTTTCTAATGTAATATGTATTATCCAATGCTTTATAAATTATACAATAATAATATAAATATTTTAGGTTATATTAGAAATTTGGGCCATGGTTTTAAAAAGATAGAATAAGTCTCCATGGTTTATAATTAGAATTTATTCTCTTCGATTTGATAAAAATTATAGAAAATAGAACTAGTTTGTAGGGACTATTTATAACGAGTTTTCGAACCATAAGATCTATATACGAAGAAGATGGAAATTAAGATTTTTTTTTTGGAGGGGGGAAGGGAGAGAGATAGTCGACAGAAGTGAGTTGAGTTGATGTGTTTGAAGAGTTTTTATTTATAGAGTAATTTGTGGTTTTAGAATAATTGTAATTGGAAGGTGAATGATTTATCAAAAATAGGGACATTTTTTACAATTTCATAGTTGTATTTCTTTTTAAATTTTCCAATTTTACCATATTAATAATAAAGCTATTTGTACAAAACGAACCTTAATATATGTCATTTATCTGGTCAGTCCTTTATTTAAACTCTTTTGGTGAAAATTGTTTAAAATATAATTCAAAGCTATTTCGAATGGTTACGAAAAACTCTAATTTTCTCTAAAAATGACTTATTTTTTTAAATAAAACACTTCACAATGTAGTCTAAACAAACCCTAAGAAGAATTAAAACCTTTAACGAGAATGCAAACTACTCAAAAGAAATTACAGAAATCTTAATTAAGTGTTGGATATAAACAAAAAATTAATATGAAACCCATGTATGAGTAATTTACTCCAAGATTTAAAGCCTTCAAGAAATAATTTGACTTATAAAATAGGAGTTTATTTTTTCATTTAGCCAAAACATGACAGTGTACAACATTCCTCTTCTCTATAAGTAAGATCAAAAACAGAAGTTTGGAAACTCTAATTCTCACTCCAAAGTTCACATAAGTATTCCCTCAACATTGTTAAGCGCTTTCTTGATAACCTTAAACTTCTCTGCATTAACTTTACTAGTTTTGATCATGTACTCTTTAATGAAGAACAACATACCACTTCGAAGAGGTTCGAGCTCAGGGTTAACAGCAGCTCGAGTGAACACGTTCCATATCAGTTTGTCAGGACGTTCAAAAATTGCATCGAACAACATACGGAAGTGCATGATTCTCTTTGGAGTTAGCAGCCTAATATCACTCAAATCTACCGACTTCAAAACAGCAAGCGAAAGAGTAAAAGAGGCGATCATCTCCGCGACGAACTTTGCAAGATTCATTGACCTGATAAGTTGCATCGTATCCAGTTCTTTGAATTGATCCCACAAGCAATACTGTGAAGATGAAGCGTGGCATAGTTAGAAGGTGGTAATTTCGCAAACGTATCGAAAGTTTTATAGACCAAAGAGGCAAAGAACTTACCTGTAATGTAAACTTGTGGTTCTTTTCATGCTCACACAATTTGGAAGCTAGAACAGTGTAGTACTTGTTAAATACTTTCTCTTGTAAACAACAGTCCACAAGAACCCTCATGATCTCCCGGTCCTGTAGACGACATCGAGACGATAAGCAAAATAAAAGGTATGATTTGGAGGTAGGGTGAGGAATATTTACAAAATTCCACCAACCTGCTTTCCAGATAAATCCAACCTAAGTAGCTTCTCAAATGCATCAACATAGTCCTCTCCACTCATTATAATACAAAATATTGCCTTTCTAGCATCTGTATTCATTCTTTGTGCAGCTGCAAGCTGAAGCATTTTTTGAGCTTCAAGTACCTCTTTATCAATAGTGTTGGCAAACTCTTCGACGTTATCTGATGTCGTTGTCAAATCCCCAGATAACCACCACTGCCCCTTCTTGTCAGGATCAAGCAACTTATTCCATTTAATCCCTCTAATTATTATATCATCCACTCCTAACTGAGAAAAATAATTGAAGGGTGAGGCTTAAAAAAAGGTCAGATTGCAATCACACTCAACAATACAAGGTTGAGGAGTTCAAGCATAGAATCTCACTTTTTGTTTAACTATATATACAAACTGATGAGTAAGCCTAATAGCATTACAACATGCAAAAAATAAGAGACATTTTTGGTAGAATATAGGAAAAATCATCACGACTACTTAACTAAGATAGTAAAATATAATGAGTTTCTTGACAAACAAATGTTGCACGAGTTCAAAAAGAGTCTCGAAATTGAGAATCTCTCATTGTCCTTGCATTAGACCTACAATCTATCCAACTTGACCTTACAACAGAACAAGTCTGCTTTTGAAGTAAAATGTTTACTCCATAAAGAGCAATTATCTAGCTAAATTAAGCTCTACAAAATAACGTAACCTACAAACATGCCAATGCCAGCCAATGAAATAGAATAAGATAGACCTTCTGTAGCCATTTCTTTATCCTTGTATGGTGGGCTGGATCATCCTTAGATCTTTTCTTGTTATTCTTGATGTCACATATAGTCTCCAGCATGAACTCCATCTGTATGCATACACGTTATAATATTAGAAAATCAAAATTTTAAAAATTAAAGAACTCGAGCAAATGAAATACTACTTATCGATACTCACTCTCTTTCCATTGATATTTTGTGGACCATCTCCAGAAGCTGCCTTTAGTTCATTAACCTTACTTTGAACACTGATAATAAAACTCTTCATTGCAGTGGGATCATCAGCCCTTATTTTCATTCCACAACCTATCAAATTAGAGATATTTAAGTTATATATCAATTTCCCATGACCAGCGTAGTAATAGATTAAGAGTTTAAGACCAAAAATTTTGTTAGAGTATAAGAGAATGGAGAAGCTAAGAATATTCAATCCATTATATTAACATCCATCGACGATATAATAGTCAAATTCAATATTTGAAAGTAGACAACCATCAAAGTCAGCAACCTTTGCTATTGATGAAATTTATGAACTACTAAATATCCATCACAAGTGGTTAAATCTTTTGTTTGAAAAAGAAACATCACAAGTGGTTAAATCCGAGCACAACTTTTAACACAATGCACACCCCTGAGTCTGCCAACCTTCAGGAAATATCTAGGAACGATTAGATAAAGGGATAATAAATTAAAAATATAATAAACATCTTGACATTTAAACAAGTAAGACAAAGTCCCTATTTGAAGAGAAACACCAGTAGTAGATTAACAAGGAGACTATGCTATATCCAAGCTTGAAATCAACTTACATTGTAAGACTGTAAGGATGGTGGATACATCAATTTCTGTCAACCGCTTGCTCAGTATAATTAGAAAATCATAGATCAGATCGCTGAAAAGTATTTAGAAAAAATGCTTATTAGAAAGACGTGCGTGCGTCCAGTATAATGAAATAGATTATACAAACTATAACACACAATTATCTCATATTTGGAAAAAAAAAAAACTTTCATGAGTAATATTATAATGTGTGCATATATGTACTTACCTGGCGTACACACCAAATACACATAAGTAGGAAAGCAATAGTGTAAGGTTCCGCAAAGAAAGATTATCTTCTTTGAGGTATTCATCCTGAAAAAAAAGTATTTATCATTTTCTTGATAATTCTTGAGTTTTAGTAGAGGTCTCTACAGCCATGCAAAACCAAATAATTAAATGATGTATTTAGCAGACAAGCTCACCTCAAATGTTTTAGCAAGGGAAGCCATGAGCCTTGCACTAAAGTCACTACCAACCAAACAACCCATGCCTGCAACAAAAGAGGCGAATACAGCAGCATACCTTGAACAAGAAGAAACAAACAACGAAAGGAGTTTGCCGAAAGTTAGAGAAACCCAAAAACAAATGGTCAACATGCTATCAATTATAAAACTTTCAAATTTGACCAATTCAGCCAAAAAGCTCCTCGACATTGTGTCAACCAATGTTCTTAACTAACAAAATTTTCATCTAGGGTCCATTATAGGGAAAAGTTATAGTAAAGTGATGAATGAGAAGTTAAATATCAAACTTTCATCAAAGTAAAATCTAAGTACATACCCTAAAACAGAAAAACATACAACATATATAAACAACAATAGATAGAAGTGCCAAATAAAGATATAAAAACAACACTTAACTGTTCATTGCCTCGAGGACCACGGGAACAAGAAGCCAGAACCTCATCACTAATAATTTGAGAAGCAATGCTGCGAGAAATAGACTGCAAATTGATACAACACAATAGATTCACTGACGAGCTTAAATTGAATAGAGACTAGATACCATTGACCACAAGTTACAAGCGCTTAGTAAGGCTGTGACAGACATTCAAGAAACATAGGAAACAAGATAGTTAGAAGAAAACATCATACATGAAAAACCGTAGACATTTCCCCTGTAACCGATTCGATATTTGATTCAGAGAGCCTATTTAGAAGACCTGAAGAAAAAACAATACAATGCAAATTACATTCAAATTAAAAGGCAAGAAAGGGGAAAAAAATTGGACCCATAATCATACAACCTCCACACCTCGAACACGCCGACGGAGTTGAGTATGATCTTCAGGCTCAGTTCCTTTCTGCAATCTCAAGTAAGGAGCAACATATTTTTGAGCTTTGACAGGAACTTTATCGACTGCAGCCTCCACAGAATGTGATTCCACAGGCATAGATTCATCACCAGCAGTTTCATCTGTTACTACATCTTCAAGTTTTTCAGATATCTTCTTCTTACGTTTCTTATTTTTCTTTGAAGCTTTTTCCTCCTCAACAACAGTTAACTCACTCTCTATATCTAGGGCTTGATCTAGTGATTTCCTTTTCTTCCCCTTTTTACCTAATGGTTTCTTCTTAGTTTCTTCAACAGCAAACTCCTCAGAAAATTGCAATTCTTCTTCCCCAGGGAAATCAACAATGGAAGGGATTCCTTCAAATAACACATTGATACCATCATCTTCTCCCCTTAACTTCCCAGCCTTGACCTTCAATTTCTTTGCAAGTTTTCGTTCCAATTCCAAGTCCTCCTCAGCAGATAACCCAGGGTTTCGCGTGCCCGTTTCCATATCCAAATACTCTTCGAATTTCGTTTTTCCCTTGTACTTGGTCCGAGACCGGGGCTTCGCAACCTCCTTCCCCATTCCTGCCTGCTTCCTCTTTACACTACCAGTGAAGACACAGTTCAGTTTTCGATTTGGGGTATTTGAAAAAACAAATGAAATCGATTTTGAGCTGAAGAATAAATATGAAAAGAGAGATATATGGATTGAGTAGAGTACCTGAGAGTGGAAGAAGTTACGAAGAAGAAATCCGTTAAAGGGCGAGGGAATAAGCGGCGGCGGCGACGACAACGACGGTGACGGTGACGAGTATGGGGATAGAGAACGGTGCTGAAGAGGGTGGGAGAGGTTTAGGAAGTGGGGTTTTTGCGGAGAAGGGGATGTAAAAGGGAAAATTGTACAGATGACTCTTCTTAAGGCGGAATTGAACTTTAGCCTAAGATTTAAATTTATTAGAAAAATGACCTTTTGTTAAGGTGATCGCAAACATAGGGTATTGCTTATGCGTATAGGACTTTGAGAATTGTTGCTATTTAATGAGGTTTAAATTACAAATATAACTTAAATTGTATAGAATCGAGTATCTATTTGGCGGATTATAAATGAGAAATTTGAAAATAATATTTTCTCACAAATTTAGAAATTGGATTCTAATTTAAAAAATATTTAAATGTATTTAATAAACCTAGTCTTACTTCCACTAAGATTTAGTTGACAATAAACTATTGTTAATTTATTTTATGAATATAATTTATGTACAAAAAATTGGTTAAATTATAAATTTAGTCTATATGGTTTGAAAAACTTCATGAATAGTCTCGACGAACGGGATTATATTGTATGATTTTATCAAACGAAAGGGACTAAATTCTAATTATAAACCATGAGATTAAAATCTATTTTTTTAAAACCATGGAGATCAAATTTGTAATTTAACCTAACAAAATTATTAAATTAAACAATCACACGTCTTGCTATATATATAGAGTTTGCAGTTTTCCTCGTAACGTTTATATATTTTGTAGTTTCATCAATGATTAGAACTATAGGTTACTTCTTTCAGCAATCGTCATTCAAGACATGCAAGATATTACTTCAATCTTCTAGACCACGTACCAAAATCTTTATATCATTTAACTTTTCAATTTTATATTTCGTTGATGTCATTTTGAAAATTCCTTCCATAGTCTTTCTAGGTGTTTTTCTTTCCCGAATCTTTATAACTTTGATACCAATTGATTATGGAATGATGTACGGTCAATTTCTAACTCATATCTTTTGAACTTGATGTGTTGTCAATAATAATCTAATCTCAGCTCTTCTGCACTTATTTGTTGTACTCAATAATCTAAACTTGTAGGTTGTAAAGTTTCACTTTTAAGCCTCTTGACCACAATGGAATGGATCACAAGAGTAATAGATAGAAGAAAGGTTTAGATATCATGTTTTTAAATATTTAGATAGCTGTTATAACATATGAATAACGAAAAGCAAAAACATGTTTTTATTAAATATGTACAATTTTAGTCTTCTATACTTTCAAATATCAAATTTTTAATTAATTCTAACGTATACTTTTGACCATCAGTCAACTACTAACGTATAATTTTGTTATAATATTGAGTCTGGTTTTATAATTTAGGTTTGAGATAGGATAGAAGTGATGGAAGAATGTAGGTAGTGAGAGGGAGAATCAGGAGTTGTTCGATTGAATGGTAGGTAGGTACGACCAGTGGGTCATTAACTGTGTGTTACTGTGAACTGAATAGCAAAGAGTGGTAATTAATGAGAAGATGTGCATGATTGATTGGTTGATTATGATTCCATTTTCAAGTTGTAGGTTGTCTTAGCAATTAATAAGCACGAGGGGTTCTGAGAGCCAGTCTAGCAGTGGAAAAATGTATGTTAATAGAGCACAAGAAGTAGTTGCATTTGCAAACGTGGTTGCTAAAGGTTCAGCAATTGGACAAGATGCCATGAACAAGGCAAAGGCATTCGACGTAAAACATCGGTTAACAGCTAATGCATCTGCGAAGGTATTATCCTTTGACAAAAGGGTTGGGCTGACAGAGAAATTGACGGTTGGGATATCAGTGGTTAACGAGAAAGTCAAGTTTGTCCATCAAAATCTTCACGTTTCAGATAAACACAAGGGCTGCAATCTTCGCAGCTGAGAGGAAACTCAATGATACAGGATCTGCTATTAAAACAAGCAAGTATGAATCATCATTTTTTAGGAAACTTTTGTTCACATTTTCATTCACACTGCTCTATTATGTTAGCTTATCCCCCTAATTAACCAACATTTTTACTTCCCTTCCTTCTCCTATCTTTAAATTTTAGAACTTGAATATTCTCCACGCGTACCAAAAAAGCAGAAAATTGAGGGTATTTGAGATGTTGGGTTGGTTATTATAGTTAGTGGGTTATCATAGTCTGTATTTGGCGTACATATTTTAGTCTGCGTAGGAAATAGTAAATATTAAACCCTATTATAATCCAGTTCACCCACTTGAGGTTGGGAGCCTGAACACTCCCTTAGCTTTCTATAATAGCTCCCAAGCAACTCCCAAGTGTGAGAAGTTTAGATGGATATATAGTTGTATATTTGTTGTAGTATCCAAATAAATTACAATGGTTCTACTGTGCTTTTATGACAATAGATGGAAGTGAATTTGATTGTTTCACTCTGTCTTGGCGTTGAACATGGTATGTGACAGCAACTGCTGCTTGGCTAAATGGTGCTTTTGGCAAGGTGGCAGGCAGCAGGAGCAAAAACTAGAGACAAATTCCATTTGGCTATCTCAATATCTTTAACTTCAAAAAGTGAGTTTATGAAATCCTTTTCTATGGTGACATAAAAGTTAGGATTCTTCCTAAACCACTTTGGTGTAAGTAAGCTAAGAAAACAAATAGATTTTATAAATTAGTGTCCAATTTGATAACCATTTCGTCTTTGTTTTTTAAAAAACAAGTCTATTTTCTCTTTTTCAAAAATAAACGTAGAAAAATGACACTTATTATTGGTTGGATGTAACTAACCTTTATATTCCAAACATGTAGGAATCCCCTCTTGTTGGCTAACCTTACAACTTAGGCTTCAATGCCCAATACAAATACACCATTTGTAGCCAAAATATTCCTATGGGAACCTAATGGTTACCAGGATATCTTCAAATACAGAAAAACAAACTAAAATATTTACAAAATATAGCAATATTTCATATTCTATCAACGATAAACTTCTATCACTTTTCAATGTTTATTAGTAACTTTGTTAAATACTGATCGTTGTCTATCATTTTGATATATTTTGTAAATATTTTCAGTGTTTTTGCCATTTACAACAATTTTTCTTGTATACTTCATATTTAATGAAAGTGAGTGGGGAAAGCCGCAAATCTTAAAAATATATAATTTAGACTCTTTTTTGGTTTTTTTTTATTATGTTTTTATTCAATCTTAATTATAAGAACTTGACAATAAAATCAGAATAATATTTTTAAATTTGGATATTAATCGCAAACCTTCAAATATATGTATTTCTTGAGTCTAATAAATGCAATTGGTATTAGTGACAATAGGCACTTTAAAACTATTTGGCCTGGTAAATGTAAATTTAAATTTTAGGTCAAATGGAACACTAGGCTTTGTTTGGAGACGATTAATAGTTTGTTTTTAAAAAAAAAAAAATTAAGTTTATAGATATCTATTCCACCTCTAAATCTCTCGCTTTGATATCTACGTTTTTTTCATATTCTTAAAACCAAGTCAAAATTTAAAAACTAGAAAAAAATAGTTTTGAAAATTTTGTTTTTATTTTTGAAATGTGGCTAAGAATATAACTCTCCTACGTAAGATCCATACAAACCATGGTAAGAAAAAGTAAGAAAATCAGCTTAATTCTTTTTTTAAAAAAAAAAAGAAATGGTTACTAAATGAGGCTTAAGACCCTTGTTTTTGTCTTTGGATTTTGGTTGAGATTTCAAATGTTTGGTTTTGGCTAAGATTTCAAATGGGAAGTAAATCGTAGAAAAACAGACACGGTGTAGAAAAGATCAAATGATTATCAAAGAGGTCCTAAGAGACGATTAACCTATTTAATATATTTTAAAATTTATGAATTAAAAGTCAAAAAGTTTTATGTTATATTAGACATAAAATTCAATTATTTTTTGGCAATTAAATTTGAGTTAATTTGTAAAATGTTCAATACGTAAAAAAAAAACACAATATTGAAAGTTCAGGAACCTATTTGTCATAAGTCAAAAGAACGTTTTAGATACTTTTTAAAATTCAAGAAAAAAGAACCAAAAGGAAGACACAAGGACGAGGATTCATTAGTTGGTCAAATTACAAGTTTAGTCATTGAATTAACTTTGAGTTTTCTATCTAGTATCCGATCCCTCAACTTAAATTTTGTGTCCAATGGTCTTTTAAAATAAAAAAAATGTCTAATAAGTTTCAACTTCTAATATTGTATCAAATAGGTCATTAACCTATTTGATATATATATATATATATATATATATATATATAGAAATTGCAAGCCCCTTCTTGCTCCAATTTTGTTTTAATTCAAGTTCAGTAACTACGAGGATGAAAAATCTAACTTTCGAGATTTAAATAGAGAGATCATGTCAATTAACTGTTGAGTTAAACTCACTTTGGTCCTCATCTATTTGTACTGTAATATTTTTCGTATGTACTTTTCGATTGGTTTGGGCACAAGATGTACCTACGATGGACTCAAAGTATATGATGTTGTGAGAAGCAAGATTATAGAATTAGGCCAAAGTGACCCCTTAAATTGTACTAAACCAAATTAAAACACATAAACTCTATATTATTGGATCACTTAAGTTGGGTCATGCCAATGAAGCACTTAGACACGCAATAGTGTTAACACTTAGGGGGCACCCGGGGCGTCTGTGAGAAACAAGATTACAACATTAGGCCAAACTGTATTTTTTCGTAGCTCTTTTTGTTGCAACCCTTGTCATCAAGTCTTCCAATAAAATTACTTTTCCTCCCAATTTTGCAACGTTTGTTAATTAGTTTTTCGTTCTTAAATACATTTGGTTGATGTTAAATTTTGGTCAAGAAAATACGCACTTGGTCTTTATGTAACGACGACAATAAGTTTGTAATTTGGGGAAGAGGACCTAAAAAATAAACAACAAATGGCTCTTATACCTAAGGCAATAAAAGAACTAAATAATAGAGAATAACAATAAGTAAAAAATTCAAATTGCGTAATATGGAGCAATATTGATGTACTCATAGTTATAGTTGACCTAAATCCTCCTCTTAGGGTTTTCAAGTCACTTTAGGTTTATCCTTTGACTTATTAGACTTGGTGTGTGAGGGGCGTGCCCTATTTGACATTTTGCTAGGTTCGATCAAGATCAAGCACCAAAATTTAATTTTACGATCTGGACATACAATAATAGTCACTTGGTATGGAACATGTGTGAGACATTCTCTGTTTGGTATATAAGGCTTGGCCTAGGCCAAACTCGATATCGAGCACACTGGCTTGGGCCAAGCCTACCTCTTCCACTAAGTCCATTTTGGTCCTATGTTGTTACCTTCGTCTCGAATCATACTATCTTCTCAACTTTGTTGTTCATGTTCTCGCCAAATGTTGTTTATGTCGTTTATATATATATATATATATATATAAAAGCATGAATATACTTTTCGTAAAAGTAGATAATGACAATTACTCTCTTGTTGTCTCTCAATCACTCTTTATTATCATGAAATCACATGAAATCTAACCCCCATGTACGTATATATATATTAGAAAAGAAAAAAGTGTGATATAATTTATAGAAGTTTGCCAAAGTTACATTTTTTGGGTGGTGGTATGACTGACATCTTTGTCAAACAATATATCAAAATAATTTGGTGTATGATACAAAAGTAAAAGCTGTTTATAGACAAAAGGCACCTCCTTTTTGACTCATTCTCTTCACCCATCTACTCATCTTTCTCAAATCTATAATTCCTTTCAAACCCATTTCCTTTCAAACCCATTTCCTTTCTTTTTCCTTCTTTCAACCATAAATTTCCCTTTTAACCTTCTCCATCGTCTTTCTATTAACGCATGCTTTTCCCAAACTTGAAATGCATGCGACTTCTATCGATTCGACTCATTTTTCTTTAAACTTATTAGGATCACGATGTAATTTGAGTAAGTATTATTGTTTTGTTTGCTTTATTCAACACTTTTCGATCAAAAACCTCTATTTGTTCTTGCATGTAAAAAGTAACATGTTCGTTCAAGTACTCGAACATCTTTCCCATGCTTGGATGACTTACTCGGAAATCATTTTTCTAACAATATGTGAGATAATAGGATATTAGACATTTGTCTTTGAGGTCAATAATATACGTTTGATATTCCAATTGAACTATATTCGATGATTTTGATAAACAAATAAAAAAATGAAATCACAGTGTTAGCATTAAAGAAATTATAAAATGTTATGAATTAAGTTCATAATATTTATTTGGTTATAAGTTTGCTTTGTTTATGTTAAATTAAAGTGAATGAAATCTCTATGGAATTCAAAAAGTTGCCTACTAGAATATATATATTGGGTTAAATATTCCTTTGGCTGTTTAAATTATTCATATAACTTTACATAAAGTATTAAAATTGATTAATGTTTTTTTATAATTATAACTATATTGAATATAGACCATATTTACCGATGATGATGTAACCGTAATGGAATTTTGTTAATGGATCAATCGGCATGAGTCTCAATCACAACGCAAATTAGAGGAGACCCGAACACTCATGAATATATATATAAAAAAAAAACAGTTATGGTATCTCGTAGTGGATCCCACATAATTATCAAACACAATCAAATTGATCAACTCCAATTTGAAATCAAATTGTATTTGTTGATTATGGCTTTAACTGCAAGGTCGACATTTATTATGATTATGGAACGACGACAACAAATGTAATCAACTTGAGCACACTTTTCAAATTATCATTGATGGATTGCAATTTTAGAAAAATAAACATGACCATAATGTATGATTTGACTGTATTAGTTAGACATATGTGTTTAATCACAACGTCAAATGAATTCCTCAAAAGTACTTCATCCCACATCTAAATTGAAACGTCGCCAATCATACTCAAGACATTATAGTAGGTTCCATTAGAACATTCTATCGATTCTAGCCCAATTATGTCAATCGCTTGACACAATATATCACAATCACTTTGATTCGTCACATAATAGACATTTTAAAGTGGTGGCGACTATAATCGTATTGATCGTATATTAAGCGCACAATTGGACATATCAAACACAAGATACACACATATCATTTATCAAAGTAAAAAAGTATTTAGAAGTAAAAACTTTAGAGAATTGTTTCATCACATACATTTATAAATTCTCCTTCACATTAAGGAAAGCAAAAACACCAAAGAAAATTGAAGAAAGTGTCTCGATAAAGCTGCTTCCCCACTAAGTTAAGCACCACACAACTTTAAAAGAAAAAGAAAATCATAACATAATCATCATATCTCTCCATATTTGCCTCTCTTTACTCTTTTTCTTCCTTTATTTTCCTACTTATCTCCTTTGAAACTCTTCACCATTATTATTCCCATCCTAAGAAACCTCTCTCTCTCTCTCTCTGTGGCAACATGGCCACTGGCCAACTTAGGAAGCTTATAGTTGAAGTTGTGGATGCTCGTAACCTCTTGCCTAAAGACGGACATGGAACCTCGAGTCCTTACGTCGTGGTCGACTACTACGGCCAGCGAAAACGGACACGAACCGTAGTTCAAGACTTGAACCCGACGTGGAACGAGGTTCTCGAGTTCAATGTCGGGCCACCATCAAGCGTGTTCGGAGATGTTTTGGAACTTGACGTGAACCATGATCGAAACTACGGGCCGACACGACGAAACAACTTTTTGGGGCGGATCAGGTTGAGTTCTACACAATTTGTGAAGAAAGGGGAAGAGGCTTTGATTTATTTTTGTCTCGAAAAGAAGAGTCTCTTTAGTTGGATTCAAGGAGAGATTGGCTTGAGAATTTATTACTCTGATTGTGTTGCACCGCCGCTTTCATCACCTGCAATAGTTGAGGAAGGCGATGCAACTAATACGATCGAGCCACCAATGGCAGAGTCAGAACCAAAGTCCGAACCAGAGTTAGAGCCAAAACCAGAGGTAAAGTTAGAACCAAAACCAGAGCCAGAGTCAGAACCAAAACAATCATCTTTGTTGGAACAACAAGGTACTTTCTCTCAAATCGAAAAATCTATGTTATTATATACTCAATTTACTTATTTAAAATTCTCACTAAAAATTTAACCCTAAAATGCCTTTTGTTTTGGTATATCATGCGTTTCATTGGCTAAAATGTTGTAAAATTTACACTAAATTATTAACAAATACCTTTGAACTTTATTATATTTATTTAAAAAATACATGTAAATACTTTCAAAAAATTGTATTGCATTTTAACTTTCTTAAATGTCCATATTTATAGAAATAATTATTTTATTATTAAAAAAATTAAAGAAAAAAATTATTTAAACCATATTAAAAGATTTAGGTCCAATTCAATTGGTTGAAGTAGACTATTATAATCTACTTACTAGACCTTTAATTATAATAGTTGTAAAACAATTAACAACGATAATACTATATTAAATCCCTTTCCTACTATATTTTTTATTTCCTACCGATCATCTTTCTTTTTGTTATCATATTTACTATTTTATATTATAGTCTACACAGAAAATAATATACATCCTAAACCTATTATAATTACATGTCATTCAAATCCATAGACTATAATAATCATCTAATTGTTGATAATCAAATGATCAACCTAAACACCTACTTCATATTTAAATACTATGTTACATGTTCCATAATTTACCTACAGTAAATTAAACTTCTTACTCGTATAATTAACAGATGTCACCCAACAAACGGACGAAGCATCAACCATGGATGGCAAAACCGCTCCAACAACAGAAAATTTGGCCGATAAGGGCAATGCAGCTCCGACAGCAGAAACTCCGGCAGTTGAGAGCAGTACTCCGACAGAAATTCCAACTCCTGCCCTTGAAACGCTGTCGTCAGAAACCCATCCACCGCTAGAAGCGATGAAACAAGGGGAGGCGCCACCAAAAACATCACCGGAAGACGATCAAACTCAAGAGAACCAACCGGTAGAGTCAAAACAAGAAGCAGAAATCAACTTTGCGCCACAGCCAATTAAAAGATCCACACCGATATCAAGTTACACTTTGGAGTCAACAGAAAGTCAAACAATCGAACGATCCACATTCGATCTTGTCGAGAAGATGCACTACCTCTTCGTGCGAGTAGTAAAAGCACGCTCACTCGCCACTGATAGCCATCCGATCGTGCAAATCGAAGCATTTGGAAAACGTATCACATCAAACCCAGCCAGAAAGAGCCACGTTTTTGAGTGGGACCAAACGTTTGCATTTAGCCGCGAGGCAGCGGATTCTGCCTCGATGATGGAAATTTCAGTTTGGGATGGCAAAGGAAACGACGCCGTATCACCATCTGACGTGGACCGAAGAAATTTCCTAGGTGGCTTGTGTTTCGAGGTATCTGATATTCTATTGCGGGACCCACCGGATAGTCCACTGGCCCCACAATGGTACAGATTGGAGAGAGAGAGAAACGACGTCGCTTTTGGTGGGTATTTGATGTTAGCCACGTGGATTGGTACTCAAGCTGACGACGCATTTGCTAACGCGTGGAAGACAGACGCCGGTGGGAATTTCAACTCTAAAGCAAAAATTTACCAATCGCCAAAAATGTGGTACCTACGCGCCACCGTGATTGAAGCACAAGACGTCGTTCCGATCACCGCCGTGAAAGAAGCTTCGTTTCAAGTCAAAGCGCAACTTGGCTTCCAAGTTTCCGTAACCAAACCCGTCGTGACTCGAAACGGCGCTCCGTCGTGGAATGAGGATTTGCTCTTCGTTGCCGCCGAGCCGATGACAGACCACTTGATCTTCACCGTTGAGAGCCGTCGTAGTTCGAAAGCTCAGACCGTTATCGGATTTGTAAAAATCCCACTCACTGAGATTGAGCGACGAGTGGATGACCGGAAAGTGACAGCACGGTGGTGCACACTCGCCGGAGTTGTGGATGAAAAGGGATCATCTTACAAAGGAAGAATTCAGGTGAGGTTGTATTTTGATGGAGGGTATCACGTGATGGATGAGGCGGCGCACGTGAGTAGCGATTATCGGCCGACAGCGAGGCAGCTGTGGAAGCCGCCGGTAGGTGTGATTGAAATTGGTGTGATTGGGTGCAAGAATTTGGTTCCGATGAAGTCCACAGCGTCCGGAAAGGGATCTACCGATGCGTATTGTGTTGCAAAATATGGGTCTAAATGGGTCCGAACTCGGACGGTCAGCAACAATTTTGACCCGAAATGGAATGAACAATATACGTGGCAGGTATATATTTTGATATTTATAGCCCAAATATTTCTCATCTTATACTTTTTTAAACAAAATATATAAAAGTTCACTTTAAAATTGAAAATTTTAAGAAAATAACATAAGGCAAAATTGAAATTTTAAACATCAAACACTTTTTAAAATTTAGTAACTAAAGGAACATAAAATTAAAAATTGAAAAACTAGTGGACTAATTGGACGTAAAAATTTAATGATTAAAATATCATTAAATAAAAATTATTTTTAAAATTAGTATATTTTTCTTTTTATCTAAAATAAAATTATTTATTCTCCAGGTTTACGACCCGTGCACGGTTTTGACAATCGGAGTTTTCGATAGTACAGAAGAATACAAAAATGGGGATTCAACCGAAACAGACCGACCCGATTCACGAATCGGCAAAATACGGATAAGAATCTCCACCTTAATAACCGGTAAGGTATACCGAAATTTTTACCCTCTCCTCCTTTTAACCACCGCTGGTACTAAAAGAATGGGTGAACTCGAAATGGCCGTTCGATTCGTCCGTACGGCACCGTCGTTGGATTTCTTACACGTGTACTCCCAACCATTGCTGCCGTTGATGCACCACGTGAAGCCTCTCGGAGTTCGGCAACAGGATTTGCTCCGAGGCGCGGCGGTGGAGACGGTGGTTGGTCATTTTTCCAGATCGGAGCCGCCTCTTCGACGAGAGATCGTTTTGTTCATGCTCGATGCCGAATCGCATAGCTTCAGCATGCGGAAAATCCGTGCAAATTGGTATAGAGTCATCAACGTGGCCGCTACCGTGATCGCCGCCGTGAAATGGATTGACGATACTCGATCGTGGCGGAATCCGACAGCTACAATTCTCGTCCACGCGCTGCTAGTGATTCTGATTTGGTTTCCCGATCTGATCATTCCTACGATTTCATTTTACGTTTTCATCACCGGCGCGTGGAACTACAAATTCCGATCGCCAGAGCTTCTTCCAAGTTTCGATTCGAAGCTTTCAATGACGGACGTGGTTGAACGGGACGAATTAGATGAGGAGTTCGATGACATACCGAGCATGAGATCGGCAGAAGTTGTACGGATGAGGTACGATAAGTTGAGGGTGATCGGTACACGTGTTCAAAGCTTATTGGGGGATTTAGCAACTCAAGGGGAGCGTTTGCAGGCGTTGGTGACATGGCGTGACCCACGCGCCACCGGTATTTTTACTGGGATATGCTTTGCGGTGGCGGTGGTGCTGTACGTGGTACCGTTGAGGATGGTGGCGGTGGCGTTTGGGTTTTATTACCTCCGACATCCAGTTTTTCGAGATCGGTTGCCGTCGCCGGCACTTAACTTCTTGAGAAGACTTCCGTCTTTGTCAGATCGACTGATATAGGTTGTACAAGAGAGTGTCGAGAGATAATTGAAGAAAGGATAGATAGGGGAGGAAAGATTTTCGAAAAATTAGATTGTAAAGTAATGTTATTGATAAATTTGGTCCATATATTTTGAAAATTAAAATTTAGTCCATACAATTTGATAAAATTTTATAAATAATTTTATTTATAAAAATCGATAAAATATTGATTTAAACAAATAAATGTGATTTGCATACTATTTTAGCAATGGAAGAATCAAAAGCTAAAATTTAAATTTCGAAAAAACTCAATATTTATGTTCCAAAATTTATTGGAAGTTAAATAAATTTTAATTCAATGTAAGTTATATCACGAAATATAGCAAAATTTTAGATTTTATTGAAGATAAAATCTGTAATTTTATTATATTTTATAAATATTTTAGTTTATTTTACTATATTAAAAAATGTCTTCCCAACGTAATTCAAATAAAAGTGGTAAATATTCTTTGATGTTCTTGAGGGAGAGAGATTTCTAGGGAAAAAAATTAAAATAATAATCATAATTTAATAAATTAGACCTCACTTATTGAAGAATCTCTTTATAATCAACCTTTTAGGTATGTAATCCACTATATTAAATTTATTTTGATAGGAGTCATATGTAGCGGCGAATCTATAAATCCATGTTAGGGATACAATTGTACATAAAGGTTAAAAAAAATTACCTCTAGATTACAAAATGTTACACTTTTACTCGCTATTGTTTTCATTTGGTCGTGAAGCTTCAAGTGTTTTACAATTTTAAGCTTGTTTTTCACTATGTATACACTTTAAGTTCTTAGAGTTAACATCAATTAGTTAATTTAAAAAATTCACATAATTATAATTAATTTTTTAGTAATTTTCAATTGGTATTAAAATTAATTACAACATTTTTTCTCATTGTTATTTTGAATTAAATTAAATGCAAGTTAGCGCGAAAGTTAAATACTCTGAGCATTAGCTAACGTACGTGGATAAAAGTGTAAGATATTGAAACCTAAAAACCAAATAAAATAGGCCCAAAATCTAAAGATAAAAATGTAATATTTTGAAACCCAGTTGGTGGATCCAAAAATTTTATATATATACACTATACATACTAATGTATTTGAAGATTTTATTTTATAAGGAAATGTAAATAGTATTCATTCATTTATATGTTAAATGAATAAGACTCCAACTCTTGCTCTCATTTTAGCACTTACTCATCCTACAATAACCTTTTTATTCATCTTCTCAACAATCCATGCATTGTTTGTTTCAATCAAAATTAGAAATATAAGAGGGTATTCCAGTAATTATTTATTTTCATTATAGTTTCAAATGTAAGTAAACAACACCAATCTGACTTGGTTTTGATTTCAAACACTCCAAATAAATTCTTAAAAAGGAACCGTAGCCCATTATCGTGCCCGATTCCCTTCAGTTAGTAAACACAATTAAACACAAAAATTAAACGTTCAATGTCATGTTAGATACAAAAATCAATTTTATGCCTAATAAATTTGTTAAATGTTGAACATGTTAGTAACATATCAATATGTGATCTATCAAAAACAACATCAAATGTTAAAAGACGTACTTAATGTTTTTAAAATTTAGAAGGTTTATTAGACTCAAAATTAAAAGTAATATAGACGTATCAAGTTCTCTTTTAAATCTAATAACTTATTAAGTACAGATATAAAATTTCAATGACATATAATTTATCCTTAAAATTTTAAGTATGAGTACTTTGTTAAAGTTTGAGGGATTGAAATGTGATTTCAAGACTTTACATAACTATAACCAAATGAACATAAAGTTTAAATGCCAAAACTATATATTTAGAGTAAACTAAATTTGTAAAAAACAAATTCGACAAAATAGGCTAAATTTGTTTTATTCTTTCTGAATTATATTAAAAAATAAGAAATGTAACGCTACAGGCCCAGGATTTGGACCAAGATTCAAAATCCAAATTTGGCAACTAACGGCCCCGACATTCCCTTGGGTCCTCTGTGACTTGGCAACATCATCCTAACTTGTGGCCCTGACATTCCCCTAGGTCCAAAATAGGCTTATTAGAGTGAAAGTTGTCCCTACAAATCAACACGAGTCCTTTCAGCATGTTTTGTCCCCACTCACATGCATCCTATAAAAATTTCAAGTAGGTCACCCAAAATAAAATTGTTCCAAACTAAGCACGCTTAATTTTGGAGTTTTATGATTGAGCCACCGAAAAAGAAGGTACAGTTTGTTGGTATAGGTAGTAACTTTCAATTCTTTTAAACCTTTATTAACCCTACTTTCATGTCCTCAAAATCACTCTCATTCAAATGTGATATCGATTCATTCATATCCCCTCCTAAACTTGGGGCGTTACAAGAAATTTTTCCTTACCATCATCTAGTCACATGGAGCCAACCCACCAAGAATCAATCAATAAATAAATAAATAAAAAGACACACCTAACTTATCAAGGAGTAAAAACCCAATAGAAGATCTGCAAACAATGTGACTAACAATTTTACACGATGCACCAAACCTAAACTGTAGTTTGACCGAGTATCAAATGATCATAAAAGGACAACTCACGTTGTCTTGACCCTTCAATAATTATTTTCATCCCAACCCCCACAAGTTCCTAATGAGCACTAAAAAAACAGGAGGATACACAAAATAGGGCTATCCAATTTCACGAGGTACAAAAGTACTTCAAAACTCAATCCTCCATCTAACTATCATCGATTGTTTGGCATGGTGAGTAATTAAGAGTCCGTTTGGATTGACTATCGAAGTGATTCTAAATATTTATTTTTGCACTTAGAAACACTTGGGGACCTTTTGGGCCGGTGTGGGGTGGGTTACACCAAATATAATAGTGGTGTGTACAATAATGATAACCTAAAATTAACTATCATAACCTACAAGTATAGTAAATACTATTTAAGAATCCTCTTTGCTATCTACAATATTTATTATTTGCTATAGTATTTACTATTTCTCACTCGTGGTTTATTTTTTCTTTGCTATAGTATTTACTAATTCTTACTAAAATAAAAATAGTTTACACCCCAAATACTAACTATTATAAACTCCTGACTATTATATAACTTACCATAATAACCAACTCAGCGCCTCAAACGCCCAGTTGGAAAATCAATTCAAACATGCCCTAAAACTATAATCTGTGATTATTTGGATTCCAACACTGCAAAATACTAACCATCAATATGAAACAAGCATGAAATGGGAAGAGTCAGATCATGAAGCAGCAGCCAAGTATAACAACTAAAATTGGAAGAACAGTTAACAACAAATGACCTAAACATAATACAACAGTGTAAATATGCAGGTGTATGTGTAATGATTTGGATGGAGAGAACGATGAAATGATCTGTAAATATCAGGTAAATAATGTATTTACTGATCAACCAAGTGATTTTAATTGTCTATAAGCATATGCTTAGATTTCCCTTGTATAATTTAATGGAGCAGGGAAAGAGAATGGCACTATATATATACACAATACAAAATACTTAAAAGGATAGATATATTTCTTAAGTCGTGCACCTTTAATACTTGTTCACCTGATTGCTCCCAGTAAATTTGCTCCATCAAGTCTTGCACCTTCCAACTGCTATAAAATCAAGTAGATACCAAATAAAAGTTTGAAAAATAAAGGAACTAAAAGAGAATGAGCATGAACAAAGTATATGAGGTTTTACAATTCAACTGGCTTTACTTACAGTGTCTCTGAGATTCACATATCGCAAATAGGCTCGTTGTAGGTTTGCACTCCTCAAATTGGCGTTAGGAAGTTTTGCGCCCTACAAGCAGTTGAGGTCAGGAAATTTTGTTTACAAAGCCGAGGGAATAAAGTGCTACAAATAAATTTTACCTTCAAATTAGCTCCTTCAAGATTAGCTCCCTCCAAGTTCGCATTAGTTAGATCGGCACCCTGAATTTTTTGCAATAATGGTAAAAGCATTAACCCTTCTGATGTGAATCTAGCTTACAATTCAACCTGTTTTTACAGCGTCTAATGTACATTTGTCATTCGGATATCCCTACTCCTGAATGAAGGCGAATGGCTAGGAAGGCAAAACAAGACCTTATTTGAAAGGTAAAAAGAAGTATTAGGATACTACCAAACAAGAAAGTCATTAGAGAGAGCTACACTCTCCCAAATCCTTGACTAGAAAATCTACTAAAATCTTCTCACCTCTCCGATCCCTAACACCCTCTATTCTGTTAATTATCAAATGAAGAGTTAAATCTTTTGGTAATGTCCTCAGCTTTTGGACTTGGGGATGCCTTATATTTTCTTGATGAAATAATCCTAATCCAGAAAATTATAAAGACAATATCCAGAGCATATAAAACTTAAACAAAGCCAGAAACCAAACCTGAAGGTGTGCAGAGCGTAGATCTGCTCCACAGAAGCTGCAATCTACCAAACAGGCATCTGCAATATGACATGAAAGACTTTTGAGGGTAAATTAAAAATGCTAAAAGAAACAAAAAATATGCACCATAGTTCTTTAACAAAAAAAATATTAATATTATTATTATTTTTTGGAGAGAAACCACATTACAATCAATTTGATGGTGTTTCCTTTGACGCTTAAACTTAAGAAAAGTGAACCACTTACTGGTAGTTGATTAGAAATAAGTTTTGACAAAGACAAAGTAACGAAAGAAGATATAGATTACCAAAAACAAATAAATAAAATTATCTAAATCTCATCAAACACTTTAAGTTTATAAAGTAGAATCTTTCCTTTCCCTATAAACTGAACATCTCAAATTTAGATATAAGCTGAACATCTCAAATTTAGATATAAGCTGCATTAATTCTCACAACTCTAATGAGAAGCAAAAACAGTATATCAATGAAGATAAGAAAGTCTAGATAATGAGAAATCCAACCTAAATCAAAGGGAAAGATGGTTATGGAAAAGAAGATCCAACTCATCGAAGCATCGATGAAAAGAATATTACAAAAAGAACCCAAAGCAAGAAAGTAATATCTCATTAACCAAAGGCCTTTACTTTTAGGTTGTTTTCTCCACTTACGTCTATCATTAATTTTCTTTCACTAAAAAAATCCCAAAGTGACAAGTTAATATCTCATTGGAACAAAACTAGCATATAATCTAATCAAACATGACGGAATCTTCATTGCGAAACAGAATTAGATCGTCTAGTAAAATCAAGCCAAGAACTGACGGAGAAATACCTGCCAAAGAAAAGATAAGTGTGAGAGAGAATTGCATAGTGATAAAAGAAACCTGCCTTGTAAATTGGCACTTTGAAGATTAGCAGCGGCTAACAAGGCCCCACGAAGGTTTGCTCCAGTAAATTCACATCTTTCTAGGAAAAATACAATTATTAATAAGGCAATCCTCAAAAAAAGAAAAAGAAAAAAATGTAACGAGAAGAGAATAAAATATTGATTTTATACTCTCGCAAAGTTGCATTATGAAATATTGAGCCCTCAGCATCGGCATCCTACGTAACACCAAATGGGATATAAATTAGATGCTTTTTTTAGATATTGTGTGAACTCAACTTTTACAAGTTTAAAACATCTTTCAGAAGATCAATCAATCAAAAAGCAATTATTGATATAAAAATTATGCAAAATGCATTATCATCGATATTATTACAAATCTATGGATGACATGATAAATTTTGGAGCATCCTTAAAATATAAATTGACAAGCTTCTTTTCACTAACTACAAGCTCGTTCCTTACTATTGAAGTTTATAAAGAAAACAGCCTAACTGTTGCTGATTTAAAATATTTCCCACTCTTCAAGGAAAGAGTAATAGTTATAAGTTTATAGTGACAGAAGTTTCTGTTGTAGATGGAACTGCAATAGTACATACCCGAAATTTAGCACACTGAAGGTTTGCACGTGAGAAGAACACATTTTTAAGACTTGCATAGCTGAAGTCTACATATGAAAGGTCCTGTACATTTCTTAATAGCTTTAGGCATGACATATATAATCTTGCATCGGTAGCAACCAACAGATACTTCAAACAGAGACGTTTGCAGATGTAGCAACAAACATACATGAAAAGTAAATTTTATGAAAATAGCCAAGAAATAAGATAATTACAAAAATAGATATCTTTTTTTTTTTTTTTTTGACAAAACAAAAATAGATATATAGATTAAGCATATAACTTAATATTTATGATAAATTAGTAAGTTACCTGCTTGCCTTTAAAATACACACACACAAATATATGAGGAACCCGTTTCAATTGATAACAATGAAAGTAGACAAATGGGCAACAGAAAAATGAGAACAAAGAATACAAAAACTTGCTAGCTACAAAACAATAAATAAAGTATCTCCATACTCCAATTGACAAATAACACTAAAATCCTTAAATACAGAAATTCAGAAGGGAAGCCTTGAACCTGACCAAAGGTCCAAAGTCCAAACCTCTAAGAATTCTCCAATTGCTCTCACTTTCCTACTTAAATAAACACACAGACAGTCAAGCACAAAAGAGGAAAATCACTGTATGTCATAGATCCTCCCAAGAGCAACAAGCAAGCCAAAAGAGAGAGGAAAAATACATCCTTCTTCAAGTTTGAGATGCGAGCCTTAGAGGAGCAGGGAAGGAAAATAGAGGTATGTGAGAGGATAAGTGGGTAAATAAAGGACTTACATGAGCAAAGGCCACAAGATTCAAATTCAAGGGCCTGAATGCTTTACTTGGAGTTCAAGTTTGACAAAATAACCTGAATCCAGTGTGTCCATTTTCATATCAGATTAGACCTTTCTAAAATTGGAAATTATGAGAAGGTCCTTACAAGTGGTAAAAGGATAAAAAGAAAAGATGGGGGAATTCTTTTGCAAGTAGAATATTGCATAAATCAAGGAAGAGAAAGTGAAAGGATTTGATGCAACCAGTGATCTTCTTAGATGCAAATAGAATCTCATTTCTAACTAAAAAGAAATGAAATTCTTAAGCTGAGGCAAACATTAGGGGATGACTTTGCAAGGACTCCTGAAAGTATCACATATAACAAGAAAAATAAAATCTTACCACCCCCAGAAACAAAAAGGATTTCATTCAAAGAGATTGAAATAGTCCAACCTACGCAAACAAAAGAATATTGTATTGTTTGCAAACTTAGATGGTTAGATGAAATTTATTTTTCCCTCACCCCCAGTGATAAAGAATTCACTTTTTGCTTATTCAGTCTACCACTAATTAAGAGAGAAAAGTTGACAGAAAGAAAAACAATTACCCAATCAAGATATCCTCTTAAAATAAAAACCTTTCTCTCAGAGGATTATATCAAAACAAAAAATAAATAAATAGTAATCTGAACTTAGGCCTTTTCAAAATCTTTTGACAATGAAACCATCAAAAGTCCTATAGCACGCAGTAACTTTCGTAGCAAATATGAGAACTACCCCAAGCCACAAAAGCGTCCAAACTTTCTATAATGGTACTTGAGACTATTTTATGCATTCTCTCTGTCAAAATCTTGGCAATAATATTATAGGTTGGTGGCTGGAGTTATAGGTTTGAAGTCCTTGATTCCATGGGCAACAATTTTTTAAGAACAAGACAGATTAGGATTCAGTCTAGTGGCCTTAATGATGCCTTTCTCCTGGAACTGATTTAGCACCTTTAAAAGTCTTCCTTGATGAAGAGCCTTACAGTTGTCAAGACTACCTCTTACCTTCTTTGTAATATTTTGGCCCTTTATAGGCCTTTTTCTTTGTTGATTCATATATTGAGGTTGTTTCTTTTATCTAAAAAAATTTAGAATCTCACAAGTCAAGAAACTAGAAAATTACCAGCTTGGAAAGATCAAGACCACAAAGATTAACCCCTCGCAGTCTAACTTTCTCAGATTGTATGCACTTGATAATATCAACACGCTTCAGCTCTGACTGAGGTTCCTCGTCTTCCTTCTTTTTACTTAATAAATCATTGATTCCATCTATGAGTCCCTGAAACAAATTTGTAATTCCCTCTAACCATTAATAAAGAAGAAAAAACTACCTTACTTGAATAAAATATGTTATGTAGGTTGTACAACTGTATCATTTAGTTCATAAATAATAAATATAGAAGGGAAAAAGACAAGCAAAAAGTTTAATAAAGAAACCAGCTCCTTCAACCAGAATACTGACATTGAAAATAAATATTGACCAAAAAAACTTGTGGAAGTAGGATATGAATCATATGATAAAGATATCAACTAAATGTTGAACTGCAAGGCTTAACGAACTCCTATCAAGAAATAAAAGCACAAGAACACACACCACAAATAATAGGGGAAAATATATTGATAGAATTCCAGCAGAAAAGTTATACTCCAAGAACTCAGCCTAATAAGAGGGATGTACTCTCCACAATGAACTACTGTTCATCCACAAAATAACACATAAACCAAGAAACTAACCCTAGCACAAAACACCCAAATATATACTACCATTCCCCCCAGCCACGTCAGAACAAAGGACCACCACAACCCTTTTGTCGAGGTTGAAAACCCCTTTCTACCCCTCCTCTTACAAACTTGCTTAATGGGAGGCCTAGCAGTTGAACTACAGGAAAGAATGATGACTTACAAGCAATTGATAGTACTCTGCCTCACGCAGAAGCTCTAAAAGGTCAGAGTCAGAAAGAGTTGGAACTATGCCATCCCTTAACCAATTGAGAATGTGTCGAAAATGTTTCCCATCCCTATCCAAAAAGACAGATCCCTGCACCAAATAAAATATTAATGTTCATAATAGGGGCGGAGTAGAATTTCAGTGAGAAAAATCATATACAGAGAGAGTGAATTATGCCAATAAAGAAGAAGATTCCAATAGTCTAACCCCAACCTATTGCCATAAAACCTGAGACTAAAATCAATTGATTTTTCATTGAAACAAAACAAATTACTTTGACACTAAAAACACACACCTCCTCAGGATCCTGGCATAAGGTATGACGGCCACTAAACATTGCAGCGAGCATCGAATCAGGTTCCCGCTGAGTCAATGTATCTAATGTTGTTCTAAATTTCCTCCCACCTGCAAGTAAACACGAAAAATTCACAAAAAAGGAAAATCTAAAATAACCCTAAACCCTCCTCAACTAACGCTAAATGAAAAAATACAACAGAATTAAAGATAGTAAAATGCTGATTTCCCAGGAAGAACATGTCAAAGATCAGTTAAACTCTTGCATCAATTGTTAATTACAACAACTAAACATGATTATCAGCGACTAAACGACGATATTTTTTTCCGCAACCCAATCGGTAGTTTGTGAAATAAATAGTTTAATTAGTTCACTTAAAGCCAATAATAAAAAGGGAAAATCCAAAATAACCCAGAATACACCTCAATTAACGGTAAATGAACAAATAGTACAATGCTGATTTCCAAGCAAGAACATGCGAAAGATCAGGTAAATTCATGAATCAATTGTTAAATACAACATCCTAAACGTCAAAATTCTTTCTAGAAACCAATCGGCAGGTGTTGAAATCAACAGTTTAGATCATTCAGTTGAGGCCATGGAATGCAAGAGATTGAGAGGGGGAGAAGAGGAGTTACCAATGTTGAGACGAATGAGAGAAAGATCAGAGACGCCCTTCATTGATGAGGTGAGAGGAAGGAATTCGGAACTCCGGTGGTGAAGATTGAAATGAAGCTGGAATTGGGAATGGGAGAGAAGAGAATGAGCGAGAAGGTGGTTTTTGTTTTGAGGTAATCTAATTTTTGGGACATCGAAGAAGAAGAATAAAGGACATTTTTTGTCTTATGAAACACGCTATTTAACCAATCATCGCCTGCCACGTAACAGTATAATTTAAAAGGGTATTCATGATTTAAGTGTGAAATTTGGATTGTATTCGGAGGAAAATGAAAAAATATTAGTTTGGCAAGCATTTAAGCCATGTAGCACAATATAAAATAATTGTACATATAGCATAAAAATTAGGAACAACACTCAAAAACTCACCCTCAACTACCATTTACCATTTTAAAAGTATTTTCTCGATCTTTCAAAACTGAAAGTTATCAGTAATAGCAATCCTCAATAGCTGACGTCACTAATAGTTATCATCGATGATTGCTATCATCATTCATGGTTGTCATCAATGATAGCTTTCAATTTGAGAAATATGATAACAATTGCTATCAACAATGACGACTATTAGTGAATGTTTTATCAATGATAGTCACTGATTGACAAACTTGACATTTTAAAAAAAATTACGAGTTGATTTATTAATATTTACTAATTTTATAAATATTTTATCTTTGTGTTATATTTTTAATTTATTTTCTAAATTGTTCTACTATAATTTTTTAAAAATCAATCAAAATCAAGCCGATGTTATATATATACCTTAAAATTAAGTTTTAGCATTTAGTATATACTTTAGTTCTTTAATTATGATGGTGCATCTATATTTATTATTTAGAAAACGAAATCCGTTATTATGGGATGTGTGTTTTTTATTTAGAAAACTGTCCCAAAAAACATTCACTTTCAACCAAATTTTATTTGAAAATAGAATAAATAACCAATTAAAAATATATATATATATAAAAAAAGCTTGAAAGAAAAAAGAAAATGTCAAAAATTGAAAGCCAAATAAAAATCAACTCAATTGGTTTGGTTGTTTGTTGGACATAGGTTGGCATCCCTTCTTCGTAAAATTGATTGGTTTGGTTTGGTTCGTGGTTAACTTGAAACTTGACAAAACCAAGCCAACTTTCATCCTTAATTTATTGTATGTCACATTAATATATATGATTTTAAAATAGAATCTAACATGCTAATGTTAATACGCAGTCCATAGATAATTCAAAATCTAGTGACCGTGGGTAATACATACTATTCTTATGCATTATATGACATGTCATCAAATGATTTATTAATTGATTTTCTTCGGTATAAATTTGTCTTCACATATATTAGTAAATTACGATAAAATTTTATAAGACTACAGTGGTATGAAAATTTTCTTATATTAAAGAAATATGCATAGTTCACGAAATAAATGAATAAATCAATTGATGATATGTAAAATAATTAATGAGAGTAGTAGATACTGCATCAATATTAAAACTTTCCCTATCAAGAAAAATTCTTCTTTTCTTTAGTGCAGCTCACTTGATTATCTAACTATAGACGATAGTTAGTCACGTGCTCTTTTATTTAGAGTTGTTTTCATATACATATACATATATATATAACAAAACTACTGAAAATATTTAAAAACACAGTAAAAATATTTTCCAGTAGACCATGATAGACACTTATAGACTCAAATAAAAAGATGTCCAACTTGACCTTTGGTCCATTTCTCTTGGTTTGGTCTTTACTTGTTTCGAGTTGATCTACGTACGAGGTTTTCACATCGATGCAATACTAAACCTACCACAATTTGAGGCCTAAGTTAATACACGAAGTATGTAATTTAGTTAATGGTAGACTGCTGTATTCCTATACCAACAAAGGAATAATGCAACACGCTATCGTAGTAAGTGAGTCCGCACTTGTTATGACCACAACACATTGTAATAATAGACAACGAAAAGGTTCAAAGTTCACCAATTGTTTTACGGTGTTTACTTCGTAAGCTGTAACAGGACCAATTCGAATTATATTTGTACCAGTGGAAGTATTTGGTGTTCAATGCAAGTGCAACATTACACTTGAGGCCCTACGCGACTTTAGCCATATGCGCCCAACGTACACTCTCTGTCTTGATGCATATACGTTGTAAGTGATATTTTTATAACACTTTGTTACATTGAAATATGTACACTTAGTAATATATGAATTTTTTTTAATATTGTATGCACTTGTACAAACTAATGGATAAATCAAAAAGCTTGAGTTCCTACAAGTTTTTTTTTTTTTTTTTTTTTTTTATGTTGGTTCAATCTCGTTCTCAAGTTATCCAGAATCACGAGCGCAAATGTAGCGTCAAGAATTCTAAGGAAGAATGCAAATCAACTTCTCATATTTTCATACCACTCGGGGCATGATTTATTTAATGTATGGTTTCACGCTATGTCTCACCAATATAATTTGTTTTATGTTAATTCTAATTTGTAGAAGCCAATTGACTTTAATCATTGTTGATCATTCAAAAGTAACCGTTTTTTTATGGATCCTTTAAAAAATAGACTTCACCAAGATATCATCTATGCGATTGTATGCAATTGTAGTTTGTGAAACATTGATTTAGTCATCTATTTTTATAAAATCGATCAGTTCAGTTTACTTATCGATTAGTCCAACCGACTTCCATCCTAATTTAACCCTCCTACAATCTCCCCTCCCCTCAATGGCACCATTTTCAAAAAAGATAAGAAACTATTGGATCATGTTTTTTTTTTTTTTTTTTTTTGTCTCTTCCTTTTATCCCTCTTTCACTCCTAGCGGCAAAATATGTCTTATGTCTGCTTTTTTTAAATTAAATAATAAACACCGTCTATTTTATTTCTAAAGAAATATTTCATATCAAAATAAATAGTGTATGTGTATGATAATTTGATGGTACGTGGTAAAATGGAAATGGATAAAATAAATTTAAAATATGGTTGTAACGACACTTTTTAAAGGCTTCAAAATAACCATTGTTTTTCTTCTAATAACACTTTAAAATTGAATTTTGTTATTTTTTTTTTAAATATAATAGGAGGTCGCGAAATTTGAACCACAAAATATCATGGTAACTAACAATCTAGTTAGACTCGCTGTGACAAATTAATTCCATAAAAAGGTTAAGGAAATTGATTTATTCAAACAACTAGTCATGTTTTGCAAACTAATGATAATAATAACGTTGGCAACTTCTTTAAATATAACATTTCTCTGTATCACTAAAATATAACAAAATATCATAGTTTATTTACGATAAACCAAAATAGACTATTGTCTATGTTTATTTACATCATGATAGACACAAATAGTAGTCTATCTTAGTTTATCAAATATATATTGTGCTATTTTGTTATATTTGTATATATAGACTCATTTATCACTTGGAAACAAAACAAATTGTACCTGAAATTTGGGAGTTGTATCAACTCAAAATGATTTATAGCACATATAAATTTTTCAATTTTGTAATATTCAATTGAGATGTCAACTAAAATCTTCACATGCACATTACAATTTTATACATGTAACCATTGTTTTTTAGGTACACAAAATACTCTTATTTTATACGAACAGTAAAATTGCATATAGTTTCACAATAGTTATCAGAGTTTGGTCACTAGAGATGATCATTAAGCATGTCATGTAAGTGAGGCAATATTAGTTGTTAATGGTGGTTGTTTATCGATTTAGTTGATCGTAAGGCAGCTGGTAGATGGAGTCATTGGAACATGGGAAGGCGAGGGGGGACATTAAATTCTTCTATACATTTGCATAACTTCAATAGCAAATAGTGTTAAAGTTGGTGAAATTGGATTGTATTCAACACCGACAACTTGTGAAATTAGTGTGACAAATATTGAATTCGTTATAATTCAACTCAACTTTAAAATTGATGAATCAAATGCTCATTTAACTGTATTAATAATCGATGGTATATATGTTAAGAAGAGTTATGTTACATTCTCAAATACATAATATTATATAAAAAAAAAAAAAATTAATAGTGACCTCTACGAAGTCAGAAATGATATGTAATAATTAACAAAAATAAAAGCGTAATTAATTACTTCACAAACGACAAAGTGGAGATTCTATCCATAGCTTCCGAGGCACAGAGAGGTCCCCTGTGGCATGCACAAAGCATTGCATGAGGAATGCCACGTGGCCAAGTGGTACAAGGACACGTTATCAACACGCAAATTTCACTCCGTAGCCATTAGAACCGAAAAAACCATCTTCTTCCACCTCCTTCATTTCACTCCCCAATGGTTCAGCAGCAAATCGAAATCACCGCAACAACAATGGCGACCACCTCTCGGAAACACCTCTCCTCCATCGCCAACGACGTCGTCCAACGCTGTGCTCTGTAAGATAACTTCTTCTTCTTCTTCTTCTTCTTCTTCTTCGTTCCTTCTCAAATCGAAAGAACTTTGTGATGTTATTCTTCTTGTTCTGTGGTTTGCACATTTCCTGTTTTGATTGCTGAACAATTGTTGGAGTACTTGTGCAGGAAAGTCGGCAGTTCGGTGGAAGGATTGGTGGAGGAGTTTGAGATTTCCTGGAAACCTGAGACCGGAACCTATTCGAGGAAGTTCGTGGAGTTCTGTAGCGCTAAGGCTTTGGCAGATATGTGTCGGAACTTGGAGGAAGGTATTGGTAATGGATCATTTAGCCGCTTCAGCTTTGATATGATGCTTGCTTGGGAGACGCCTTCTTCTCATGATGAAGAGTCTCGTCAGGTACGTATACACACGTACTTCTCTTCTTCTCTATTAGGCTCCTATTTACCGGGTTTATTGATTTAGCTTGAAGATTTATACCACTGTATTTTTGTTTGCAATGTTCCGAGATTTGATTAGTTAATTCAGTGATTGTTCTTTTGTATTGTCCTGCAAAAGTTGAATTATGGTGCTATAATGTAATATTCGAAATCGTTTTTAACTTTCTTTCCAGTTGATTTTTTCATGCTGAATCTCTGCCTTATGCATCGGTATTTTTGAGTTTGTTCGTGTATAACTTTTACACTTCTCCCTTGTTAATGTACAGGAATGTGTGGCGAAGGGGAAAGAAGAGAAGAAAAAAGTCGTAGCAGCCAATGTGCCTCCGGAGCAGGATGAGATTCCTCTTTTCTATTCGGACATTATGCCATTGCTGGTAAGAATATCACGTGTGTGTGTTTGTGTGTGATTGAACGATTGATTGATCATTGGTGGGTCCGTTGCCTATCTATTTTCTCTCTCTCGCATTTGGACATCTAATTTTGGTATTATCTTGGCAGGTTAACGACGATCCAGATGTTGGAGAAGATGCATATGTGTGGTTAGGGTCGTTAGTTCCATTAGTTTCGGATCTTGTAAATGCTAGATTCACATTCGAAACTCTAACAGCTCCAACTGGACACCGGCTTCATTTCCCGGCATATGATAAATTTCTGAAGGAAATTGACAAGTAATTGCTATAACTCATTCTAAATAATAATTTCCATCGGTACTGTGCATATTTATGTTATCAATCATGTAACACTATCCCTATTGTTGTGATTAATGGAAACTCTGAACCATATGTGAAGATAGCACACCAACGGGCACCTGCCTTTTCTGTTTATTTGAGAGTTATGCTTTAGTTAGTTTACTCTACTTTACTCAGACTGTGTCATAGAAGTACAAGAGTTCTTCTCCCTTGCCTATATATGAGGCTTTTTCATTTCCTCTAACTGGAGCCATTTCTAGTTTTTTTCATAACTTTAAATTTAGAAGTTATGAAGAACACGTAGAACTTCAAAGTAATTCTAGAGAGGGTACATAATTTGCGTTTCTTTTTGGGCCAGATGCTTTTTATAAGTTATAATAGATTCATTTTCAGTGCTCAAGTCCCCAAACCTGGTAGGAGGAAGGGAACCTTTGTTATAGAGTTAAAGATAGTTGAAATATTTTACATTTTATCACTTCTAAATCGTAGTCTAACTTTTTTTTCTTCTTCTTTTTGGCTCTTGTTCAATTTATCATCTGCAGATGCATGAAGCATCTGCAGAAACAGGCAACACCAAAGGGTGTAGAACTACGTGATGATGAGTTCATATTGCACGTGGAGGGCACTGCTAGCTCCCAAAGGGTAGTGCGCCACATTGGATCAACAAGTTGGCCTGGTTAGATTTAGCTGTTTATCATTGTTTTCTCTCCCATTTGATTGGTCTGTCATGGAGAACATGCCTGAGCATGAAGGTCATTTTTCTGTCTCAGGAAGGCTTACATTAACTAATTACAGCCTCTATTTTGAGGCTTCGGGAGTGATAACATATGAAAATGCAATTGAGATAGAACTCTCAAAGGACACCATGCACAGTGTGAAACCAGCTTCCACAGGACCTTGGGGTGCACCACTTTTTGACAAGGCCATAGTCTACGAATCCCCTGCAATGTGAGATTTTAATAAATTAATTGATTTTTGTATATTTTTTTGGGCAATGATTGAGTGATTAGTGTAAAAGAATAAAAAAATCGATAACTAATCCTAATATTTTCACATTTTTATAGATTAGAGGAAGTTGTGCTGGAATTTCCAGAGATGACAAGTTCCACAAGACGTGATCATTGGCTAGCATTAATAAAGGAGGTCATACTCTTGCATCGTTTTTTGCGGAAATTTAATGTGGAAAGTCCAACACAAGCATGGGAGATGCATTCAAGAACAATATTAGGGATTATAAGGCTTCATGCAGCCAGAGAACTGCTTAGAATATCTCCACCAATTCCTACAAAGTTCTTAATCTTTTCCTTGTGTGATGAGTTACCAAAGGGGGACTATGTGCTAGAAGAACTTGCTGAGAATCTGAAGTTGCTGAATAGTGGAGGGCCATGTAGTGCGACTTCAACCCTGAGATATTTGAACATGTCACAATTATCCGACTCTAGTGTAGATGTACCAAAGAAAGTTTATCGTATAAGTACTGAGCTTGGTGAATCCCAGTCTTCCTTAGAGAATGCCATTAAGCAGGCCAGAGAAGAAGAGAAGAAAGTTGCAGTTGCCAAGTCTACCACTGTAGGACTGAAAGAGGAAGGAATCGGTGAAAGTGCATTCATCTTCTTGGCAAGCATCTTAATCTAATCAAATATTTTAAGAATTTATTCTCTTGCGATTTATATTAAAATCACAACTTTATAATATGATACAGGAGCTGCTAAAGCCACTCAAGAGCAGGTTATCTTGGTTCAAAGAAGTTATTGAATGGGAACGACCTGTGGCAACTGTTATTGTGCTCGCGGTATCTTTGATAATTACGTACAAGTAAGTTCAGTCTGGGCTTTTTGTATGCACAAAATATCCTAGTCATACGTTTCAGTACTTGTATTCTTCAATTTTTTCTTGGATCAAGAACAAGGTTGGCAACTAATGTGCTTTGCGGATGTAGGGAGTGGTTTGGCAAGGCTGTGGCAGCCTTCCTATCTTGGGTGGTCATGGCAATGCTTCAAGCGAGAACTGAAAAGATTCAGGAAAAGTGCAACGAGATTGTGGTCTGCACTGCCTCTGACCAAACTACGATGGAGAGCATAGTGGCTGCCCAACAGAGTTTGCAAAATGTGCATGAGATTGTGCAGACTGCAAACATTGCAGTGTTGAAGATTTGGTCCATTTTTATATCCAAAACTCGCAAGGTATGTTCACTTTTCTTAAGTAAATTTTTTGCATGTGTACTGTCATTTCTCTAGAGTTTTGGTCTTAAATTGGCTAGTTTAGATTTTAGTTCAATAATGATAAGACAGGGAGGTTGAGCATATAGACTGATAGGGGTTGATGGGAGGTATTTTGAATTGAAGATTGCCCTTTACATGGACGCATACCCACAATATGTGGAGTAGGGGAATTGAACCTCTATCTTGAAGTGGTAGTAATTTGTGGAGTAGGGGAATTGAACCTCTATCTTGAAGTTGGTAGTAATAGTTTATGCTAGGTCTGCTATGTTCATTTTGGATGGAAGAAATCAATATTAGGTTTTCTCCTCTCTAGTGATTTTAGTGAATTTTAGTATGTTTTTTTTAACTATTTTATGATTTTAGTGAATTTGGTTTCTCACGGATATGGTTTGGATGGCCAAAATTATAGTTAAATGGTTCTAGGACATGGTATTAGGTAAATTTAAATTACCTGATGAAAAGTCACTTTGAACCATTTTAGAAAACTAGTTATATCACATTTTTATGCTGAAGTATAGTTTCATTTTATGTTAGCTACTCCTAACATATACTTTATGAGCATAACTCAACTGATTTGTACATTTACACTCGTAACCTTTTACCAAAACTTGTGTGTTCTATTAGACAAAGTCACATCTTTAGTATTGACAAAAATTCCCGTTTGAATCTTCAATTCCACATGTCAAACAACGAGTTATGGTTGTCAATTACACCCCATTGTAAAAAATAAACCTTCAAAAGTACTTACACAACTATTAAAATTGAACACTCGACGAACCCTCAAAGCATATATAATTGTTGGAAACTAAAGTCTGAGAGTATAATTATAACTACCATTGTACCAATTGAACCTAGGCCGGTTTTCGCAATTTGCCTTGATAAAAGCCAAAAGAAAACACATAGATGTGTCTGTTTCTGCATTGTAGATCCACTGCACTCCATTTTGAAGAAAGCTAGTTAAGTTCATTTCAAATAGAGGAGTTGTTCATTCTCAATTGAAATAACAAGATCCCTACTTTCTTTGCTTGGTTGCAGCACGCAGACATGGCAATGGCAGTATTGAGTGTCCTAGCAATAACACTGGCATTAGTTCCAACAAAGTACATAATAATGGGGTCGATATTATACGGCTTTTTCACGACCTCCAAACTACGGAAGAACACAGAAGATATCAACAGCGGTGGAGACAGACGGCTCAAAGAATGGTGGGACTCCATCCCTGTCATCAGCGTCCGTGTCGTTGACAAACTTCCTGAGAATGACGGCCCTTCCAATTAATAAGGGTAACCCTCCCATTCACCCTCTCCTTTAATTGCATGCTTTCTTATAGTTTGGCTATGCTTTTTCCTTCCTCCTTGGAATTTTAAAATTCGTATCCCTTGTCTTTTGTGAATATATGGGCGAAGTGAATCCCCCCAGAGAATAATGTGACAGTGGGATTTGGTTTTTAGGATTTTTGAGAAAAATACTATACATAATATTTGGGGGCTTCTTGCTTTTAATGTGAAACCCTAAACCCCTTTTCTTGTTCAATTTTGGACTATGTTTTAGGTAGAAAATATATTGCATGATATGATGAGTAATAATACCTTTCATTTTGACATACTTGAATTTCAACTGTACACGATTGTGTACTTAATTCATTAGCTTCATGAAGTGTGAAACGAAATTCTGTTATTTGATGGTTTGAGTATAATTTCTGCGAGAATATTAGGTTATCAATGGGGATTGACTTCTATAAATAACTTGGAAATTCATAAAGATCATCATTTGAATCAGGTTAAACTGGCAATGTTCGGCAATGTTCATCATTTAGTGGTGGGTCCTCATGGTAAAAAAAAATAGACACTTATAAATGTGCTAACATACTACAACAGAATCTAAACTTTTGTTATATTTAATTTGATTTATTGTGCTATATTTAAAAATATCGCTTGCTTAATTATATGTTATAAATAGTTTGAAGGGTTATAATAACCTACCCCACTAACCATACTTTCAAGTTTCTCCGCCATGAATTTGATCTCTTCTTTTAGATCCCTCTTTTCTGTCTACAATGGAAGGAGAACAAAAAAAGTACTATTTGTGAACTGCAGTAGAATAGGGTGGGTTATAGGTATGCGAACTCCCAGTACAATTAAAAACTATTTTAGAACCCCATTTGCTACCTATTCTTTTCTTTGTTACAGTAATGTTTAGTATTTTATATTCAAACAAAAATAGTTTACAAGTTTACACTTTCGTGGTATTTAGTAAGTTTATATATTTTTTAACATATTTACTACCATAATTTATAATCAAGACGATCCTCATGGATTGAACTTATAATTTTTTATCCATTCTTGAATTTTAACAAACATTTGACTCTAGTAAAATAGGTATGTATGGCAGTGAAATTAGCATAGAAGCATTTTGTTTTAAGGAGATTTAAACTACGAATTATTTTGGTTTTTAGTATATAGAAATGTGAATTGAACTGTATGTGAATACATTTTTGTTCTTTTGTTCGGAAAATAGATTCATTGGCATCAAAGCTACATAAATGACCCACTTTCTTATCTGGAACATTAACACACCAAAATTAATAAATAAACAAATAACTAAGAAGGTGATGTTTTTTACCCTCAAATTAAAATAGGAATAAAGAGAGAGAAATTAGATGTCCGATGCTTAATGCTACTCTTCCACTAATCTCATGTACATTTGTGTATCTTCCCCATTTGTGTTACAATTATAAACAAAGTGTTACTAGTTCGATTCGAGGAATTCTTTTGACACAAATATTGTCATTCAAATTTCATGTATGTATCACAATTTTTAATTATTTCATCATGTTTGTTTTACAATTTTTAATTATTTATTTAAAATAAGCTATTCTTATATGAGTTGGTATAGTCGCAAAGAGAATTAGTCTAGACTTAGAAATTAAATTTGCTATGAGTTTTCTATGCGCATAAGTTGATTCGGACATCCACAGATATTAAGAGTTATAGGTCGCCTCTTTTTCTCTGTCGTCTATTTTGTCTACTTTTTCATTTTATATATAATTTCATTTGGAATATAGTTGGTTAAATAATATTAATTTAACAAAAGTAATATAAATATTTGTTTTAATGAATCAATAATAACATATTAAATGGATGCACCACTTCTTTTTACATCAATTATTAATTATTTAGCTACCAATACTAATCAGTTAGCTAACAATATCTTTAAATTTAGTTAGTACATAACTTCATTGTTTAGTTTTATTTTATTTTCCTTATGAACCATAATTTATTGAATTTAGTTTTTAATTTGATTTTTCATTATAAACCTCTAATCATTATTAATTATTTTTTGTCGATTAATTTCATTCAGTATTAACATATCATATTAATATATTCTTTTAGTAGTTATTTATTAATATATCATGTTTTCTATTGTTCACTTATTATATAATATATTGTTTATTAAATTATATTTTCTTATATTGTTTAATTAAATTTGAAATCACTAATCTTACTGGATTGCAATTAATGTAACATTCATCAAATAAATCGACGGTTAATTTTAACTATAAATTAATCTATTTTAGATATTTATAATTAAAATTATTATTGGTTTTTAATTAGTTATTAAAATTTTCAATACATTGAAAAAATTATATAAACTTTTGATGCTCAATTTCATATATTAAAAACAAACATAATTCTTGTTAAAAATTTCTGATAGCATTTTTCATGCACATTCAAAACACAACCGTCTTCGATTTTTAGCATTTTGTTTTTAGGAGTTATATTTCAAAGCATCCTTTATCATATCTGTAAAATTTTAAACCAAACGATCCCTCAACGTACATGTAACTCTATTTTCTATTTATCAAATTGTCTATAGTAGTGATATTTGGTGGATCTAAGATGAATGCATTTTAGTGGGTTTTGTAGACACTTTGGGGAGGAATTTCATATATATATTTATAATTTCTCGCATTTTGTTGTTTTATTTATTTTATTTATCTATATATTATGTTATATTTATTTTAATATAATGTTGTATTTATTTTAATATAATGTTAATATTTATTTTAATATTATACTTCTTTTATACGTAGTATTTTCGTTGGTCTCATTTTTCTCCTCAATTTTACAATAATTCTATGAAAAAAAACATTTTCAATTGTCTTACTGTTTTTTAAAGTTAGGGCAAATATCAATTTGAACCCTAAACTTTCGGGCCGTATCAATTTAAACTTCAAATTTTGGGGTTATATATATTTAAACCTTGAACTTTCATAATTATATCAATTTAAATTCTTTATTATGTTTTATTTCGATATATTTATGAAATTTGAGGTTTTAAATTAATATATTTATGAAAGTTCATAGTTTAAATTGATACATTTATGAAAGTTTATGATTTAAATTAATACAATTATTTACTTGGTTATTGTACGAATAACTTTTATAATTTATAATCGTACCAACATTTGAACCAACATTTGAACCACAATTTGATGTATAAACACAATATAATATAAAATAGGTTATTTTTTAGTTCAATAACAAGTGGGCTACAAATATTAAAGTTTTGACATTTTACTTTGAAGCATATGTTTAATTAGTTGTAATCTGTTAGACGTCAAAATATGGACTGAAAATGCATCTAACTTTCACAAGTTTAATATTATATACTAACTTTTCATTTTTATATAATTTATTGTTATAAACAATATATTTTCTTATATTGTTTAATTAAAATTTAAATTACCAATGGTAAACTTAATTAATTATAAAAGTAGTTAGATATTATATTCTAACCAATTGATGTTAATTAAATATATTAATTGATTAAGTTTAATTATAAATTACTATGTTGAATAAGAAATTCTTTACCAATTGTAAATTGTCGCGTCATCTCTTAAATTAATAACGAAATTTTAAATATTTAAATTTGAGACTAATTAAAAGTTGACATTTGTCCGAAATTAAAATTGAAGGTATAAGTTGGGCGAATTCTGATGACGACGCGTGTTTTCATTATGACCATTGGATAAAATTGATTATTTTAGTCCAATTAAATATTATTAGTTGGGCTAAAGCTCGATTGAGTAAAAAAAATAGGCTTAATGTAGCCCAAATGTTAAATAAGACCCAAATCTATATGGTTGGGCTCAAGGGGCCAGGTCCATGGACCGACCAAGTCCTAGCCTACAAAACCTATCGGATAACTCTATAAATAGAGGTGTTTTCTTTCTTTGAAGGTTCAATTTTTTTTTTCCAAAGGGCCTAGAGAGAATTCTCCCAACATTAAAAGACTAAGTAGCTCCTGAAGATTGAATTGCTCCTTGAAGCTCAAGTTCTTTAGAGATACAAATATTCTTCCAAGATTCCAACATCAAGTGTTCCACTTTCATGCATCAAGTGTACACATTCAACCGAGAGATGATCAAAGGATCAAGTACTAGAGATCGAATCATATCACATCGAATCAACACAAACACAACATAAGCATAAGTTCAACTCCACGAAACACGTTTTTTTGGAAACCTCATGCGGACAAATTGACATGTCCAGTGGGACATCTCTACCTCTCATCTCACTCTCGTCATCCAAATCAACAAACCAACTAATGTCACTAAAGAAAGTTGCATCCAAAGTAACTGCTGCAAAGCGAATACTATAAATCTCCTAAAAATGAGATCCTCATTAGAGAGAATCCTTTGTTTGAAAACTCTGCTCCCACTTCTGATCTATCAGAGAAAGAATCACACCTTGAAGTAGTGTATGTCATGATGGTAGATGCAACCGCTAAGGCAGCCATGGCAGAGATGGAGAGAAAAATAAATCTATGTATGAAAGTTGTCGAGAAGCGAGATGATGATATCATTGCCTTGAGAGATCAAATTAAGGCTTGTGAAACTGCTGAATCAAGCCAAACTCTCACTGTCAAAGCTAATGATAAAGGAAAAGCTGGGTTGCATGACAACCAGGCACAATAATGCATCTTCGTTGCCTCCCCGTCGATTAAAAAACTGCATGATATGATTACAAACTCCATAAGGACTTTGTATAGAGGACTGCCACAAACATCTTTTATGTACTCCAAGCCATATACCAAGATAATCGACGACCTGAGAATGCTTGTTGGGTACCAACCTCCAAAGTTCCCACAGTTCGATGGAGTGGGCAATCCAAAACAACACATTGCTCATTTTGTTGAAACATGTGAAAATTCAAGAAGCATAGGAGACCAACTGGTCAAGCAGTTCGTTCGAAGTTTGAAAGAAAAATGCCTTCGAGTGGTATACCGGCATGGAGTCGGAAGTGATTGACAGTTGGAAACAACTGGAATGAGAGTTTCTTAATCGCTTTTATAGCACTAGACACATCATCAGCATGATGGAGCTAACAAGCACCAAGTAGCAGAAACGAGAGCTAGTCATCGACTACATAAATTGATGGAGAGACTTGAGTTTGGATTGCAAAGATAAACTCACTGAACTGTCCGTAGTGGAGATGTGCACCCAAGGCATGCATTTAGAACTTCTTTACATCTTGCAGGAAATAAAACTCTGCACGTTTGAAGAGATGGCAACTTGCGCCCATGACATGGAGTTGAGCATGGCTAATAGGGGAACTAAAAAATTCCTAAACCCTTAAGGAAAAAAATAAATTAAAGGCACTGAAGAGATTAAAGAGAATGCCATAAAAAAAAAATATATGGTCGTCCATACGACCCCACTGAAATTCTCCTTAAGAGAAAATGAGACCAAAGCTTAAAAGAGAGATGACACGGAGAAGCATTGTCCAACTCTTAATGAAAGGTAGGAAAAGGTTTTCACAATTTCCTGACTTCGATGTTGCAGGCATGTTAGAGCAGCTGCTAGAAAAACAATTTATTCAGCTGTCAGAATGCGAATGACCAAAACAATCAGGAAAGGTATATGATCCCAACTACTGTAAGTATCATTGAGTCGTTAGCCATCTAGTTCAAAAATGTTTTGTGCCGAAATAGCTATTTCTAAAGTTAGCTTGTGAAAAGAAGATTGAGCTGGATATTGATGAAATAACTCACACAAACCATGTTGTTGTGGCGATAACTTCACATATTCCACCATCAATATCGTTTTATGATCAAAGGGAAATCTTGATCAACTTTGGGACCTTTGAGCATATAGTTATTTGATTACAACAAAAGATTGCGACGACAAACTCAAAAAAAATGATGAACTTGGTGTAGAGGGTGACGAAGGATGGATAGTCGTGACTCGTCGAAGAGGAAGACAATCAAGTTCCATTAAAAAATAGTCGCACTTCTATCAAAATCACGAAAAAAGAAACAAGAGTCATAAAAAGAAAGGGAGAATAAACAATAAGACATGGAAAATTTCTTACCAATTGCAAATTGTCAAGTCATTTATCAAATTAATGATGAAAATCTAAATATTTAAATTTGAGACTAATTAAAAGTTGACACGTCCCAAATTAAAATTGAAGACATAAATTTGGCGAATTTTGATGACATTGCATGTGTTTCATCATGACCATTGGATCAAATTGATTATTTTTGTTCAATTAAATATATTATTTGGGCTAAAGTCAAATTTAGCAAAAAAAAAGGCTTAATTTTGCCCAAATACCAAATAAGACCCAAATCCAAGGACCAACCAAGCCCAAACCCATAAACTCACTTGAGAACTCTATTCTCTTCATTTGAAGGTTAATAAACTTTTACTCCAAAGTTTAGAGAGACTTCTCCCAACGAACACTGAATCGGTCTTTGAAGATAAAGTTCTTTAGATATACAAATCTTATTCCAAGTCTTCAAGAACATCAAGCGTATGCATTCAACTGAGAGAGAATCTTTCGCATCAAATCAACACAAACATACCATAAACATAAGTTAACTCTTTCATACATCAAACATACACATTCAACCGAAAGAGAATCGTTCACATCAAATCAACACAAACACGACATAAACATGAGTCTAACTTTGTGAAACACGTTTATTCGGAAACCTCGTGCAAACATACTCCATTTTAAAAATATTTATACTTAAAAGTACTATTAATTTTTATCAATATATTGAATGATATTTATTGTAAAATTAAAGTATAAGATTTTCATCCTTAATTTCATAATTTAGATACAACCATAGTTTTTTTCATAAAACCCAAATAACATTTTCCATGCACAACCAAATACGATAATCTTTGATGTCCAAACACTTTTAAAATCTTAAACCAAAACACAATAATCTTTGATGTCCAAACATCTTTAAAATCTTAAACCAAATGATTATTGGATGAAAAGGTGAAAATATTGAGATTTAACTAATTTATTCATTCTCTGCAAGATTAAGGTCACGTGCACATTCGTCCTCTCACGTGACTTACCCTTCTCTCTCTACCCTAATATTTTCTCTCACTTCAATTCTCGTTTCTCTTTTCTCTCACAGTGAAGTATATGCGAAGCCGAAACGAAGTTCTTCTTTACAACTCTTCTCCGGAACCCTAACCGTCGATAACCTCAACGGGGAATCGCTCTCACCTCCGGCGAGCCATCTCTGAGCTTACAACAATATGGATGTCGATCAGTCTGATTCCCAGAAGGCTCAGACTCTCCAATCCCTAACCACTGGTTCTCTTGGTTCGTCTCTCTCCAAGCTCGCCGCCTCTTCTCGGGGCATTCCGGCCGAAAAAGACTTTCACTTTTATTACAACTTTGACGAATTCAAAATCCCAATACGGACCATCGAGCGCCAATCTCAGTCGATGCTTGAAACCATTGGCTCTTCCCCCGAAGTTTGGGGTAAGGAAATGGCGTTCCCTGAGGATACCGACGACGCGTATGATTGGTTGGTTAATGTTAATGATGAGATTTTTGAACGGTTAGATGGGTCGCTGGATGAGTTTCAGAAGATTCGGAAGGAGGAGGAGGAGGAGAGTGGGAGGGCAGTGGCTTTGACGGCAGACCCTGATGATGGGTTTCAGTTGGTGTGTGGGAAGAAGAAGAAAACTCCGACTCATGAAGATGAGATGCATGATTCGAGTTTTGAGTCGAGTGTGAAGGTTGCTACCAAGGATAGGAAAACTTTAGGGGTGAAGCCCAAAGTGCCATTTCATATACCAACTATCCGTAGACCACAGGATGAGTTCAATATTTTGGTTAATAATTCTAATCAGCCTTTCGAGCATGTCTGGTTGCAAAGGAGTGAAGATGGCTCCCGGTTTGTACATCCACTGGTTAGTTTAACCTCCTTTGGCTGTTATGGTTTAAAGTGTTAGTTTTTCATTTTCTTTGATTACAAGGGAGGAAGGAGATCATTCTTGGCTTGTTAGCTTATTTTGGAAATTTAAAGACTAAATTTTAATGGCCAGAAGCTCATGGCTTGTCTTCTGTAAACTTGGTCTGTGGTTTAGCTGGGATAGGGATTGGAATTTCAATGGGAGTAGCAAGTGTATAATGTGTATCTATTTTTCATGAGCAGATATATTTTTGTCGAAGCTGAGAGTTGTTGCTTACTTCAATTTACTTGTTTGTGCAGGAGAAGCTCTCTGTATTGGATTTTGTTGATAAGATTAGTGAAGATTTTCAACCTATCTATCCACCATCTTTGGATTGTTCTCCTTTCAAATTCGTAGAGGACGTCAATGATCTGAAGGAACTGGCAGCTAAACTGCGAGGGGTGAACGAATTTGCGGTACGGAATTGTTACTAATTTAATTTTGTGTCATAGACTCATAATTAGTAAGTCTGTATGATTAAAAGGAATTGTTAGTAATTTAATTTTATAGAAAGGTCTTTCTCATACAATTTTAGAGAAAGGCTGTTTTTTTGGTTCGTGGATGTTTGTGCTATGTTGTGGAATATTGGGGGGGGGGGGGGGGGGGCACAACAACTCGTTTTGAGACCTGGCTTGTACCCCTTTTAAGGTTTGC
>JBBPDJ010000023.1:15620611-15634395 GCA_037974625.1 Cucumis cinereus
TTTATTTCTTTCCAAAATCCAACATTTTCTTCCCTAAATAAAGCCAATTTTCTCTTTTCTTTTTCCCAATCACAAACTAACCACCCACAACCAAAATAATAATAATAAAAATACAATAAACATCCCAAAATCATAAATTACCCAAAAAAAATAATTTGGGATGTTACATTAATCTTCTCGCCGACAACTAATCTACTGTGACTGATTGATTCAAAATTAGTATATACTGTTAACTTAAAAATAGAAACAAACACCCAAAACACAATCAATATTGCATAAAACACCATAGAAAAGGAATGTGTTTTTGCGGTTCGGTTTAGAGCGATTTGTGTAATTTTAGAGTTATTCTTTTTATTATTAATTTAAATAAAATACAATCATAAATTATTTTTCAATCATAAAGCCACATACGTAATTAGTGAAGACTGATAATTTTTCTGTTAGTATTTAACACTTTGTTATTAGCGAGAGACCATTTAAATCTATTTTAAAAAATGGAGGGATTAAAAACATCATTTTAAAAATTTAGAGACCAAATGCAGCTAATACTTAAAAACTCATAGACCAAAAAGTTAATTTTTCTTTAAATTTATTAATAAACGTTATAAAATTAGTGACATTGACAAACAAAGTTTAGAAAATTATGTTTTTTTATTTTTATTTTTTAAAAAAATTATGTTTTTTTATTTTTTTAAAATGTGCATTTTCTACATTTATGACACATTTTTTTTTGACAATGCTACTTTTCTTTTCAAGTGTGGATTAAAAGAGATGGGGTAAAAGTACCAAATAATTAAATATTAAAATAACAAAAATTGACACTTGAAAAATATAAACATCAAATTAAACATTTAAAAAACACGCATTTAAACTTTTAATTCCATTTCTAATTTCTTTTTAAAACAACGCTTACTCCTGTTTGGAACCTCTGGTGATTTAAAATGAATTTATGTGTTTGGATGCACAAAAAATATAAAAAATTTAAAATCGATTATGATTTAAAATTACGTTTTTTTTTAAAACAATCCATTCAAAGTAGGTCGGATTTGACAGAAATGTCCCTCGACCTTGAGTTAGTTATCGGATTGACGACGACAACAAACTTATTTGAGGACAAGTTGAAGAAGAACAACTCAATCTTGATTTTGGTCAATGGGAGGACATATGAAAGGAGAAAGTTGGTTTTGGTCGAGGTGCGTCATTCAGTCGAAAGATGGGGTTATGTTGAATTTTTTTTTTCTTTTTTTCTTTTTTTGAGAAATGAATTTAGAATATTTTATTTACAAATTCTTGTTTTTATTTTTTTTTTAAAGAAAAAAATGTTTATATGTTTACTTTCTTAAACAAAAATTTAAATAATAAATAGAGTTTCGGGTTGAGAGAGGAACAAAAATTTGTGTTGGTTGAGAAAATGAAAAAATTATTGTAAATAAATAAAATTTATAAGGGCATAATAGTAAATTGGGATATGTGTCATTCATTTCTCGAGCATCCAAACAATAAATTTTAATTTTAGTCATTTAAAATCACACTGGTTCCGAATTGAAACCCAAGTGAAGAATGATAGAAGTTCAAGATATTAAAATCATTTGAATCCAAATTCATGCACCAAACAGAGGATTAAGTTAACGTGTTCATTGTCATACGACAAATTAAATTATGAAAGTATAGAAAAACACATCGATTTATTTCTTATCCCGTTAGCAAGTTTTTTTAAATTAGGGTTTGGAATCATTATAAAAAAAAGTATGGAGTCTACTATCATTAAGAAAAATAATTACGAAAATAGATATTTAGACGAAAATACCGAAATTTTTTTTTTACGAAAATGTCGAGGGATTTTTTTTTTAAATTTTCAGGAACATAAATTTTAAATAAATTATTTAAAGAGAAAAAAATTTATATTTTTGGTCTCTAGATTCTGGACTTTAGTCTCTCCATGTTTCAAAACGTTACAGTTTTAGTCTTTAAAAGTATAACAAAGTTTGATTTTAATTTAGTCATTAGGTTTTAAAATGCTACAAAGTTATTCTTGAAGTTTGATTTTTATTTCAATTTGGTCATTTAAATTTAAATATTTACGCTTTTAACCTCGGGTTTTCACTAAATACTCACTTTCATACGTTAATTTAAAAGCGAAAAGAAAATTATACTTGTTTATGTTAATTTATTTTTCATCACTATTCCAACTAATTTTAATTCTTAATTTTAAATTAATTAATAAACATTAATGCTAAAGAGTGAGGTGGGCACACTATTAAAAAATACATATTAAAACTGTAAATCTTAAAACCTAGGGACCATAATTTGCAACTATTCAAAACTGAAAGACTAAAAGTGTAAAACATTTTAAAACCTGTGGACCAAATAGCAATCAAACTCAAAACTGAAGAATTAGGGTCATATTTATTTCCTTGAAAAAATAATCCATCAATGATAATCTAAAAAAAAAGGACCTATTTGATTACCTTTATTATCTTTACTTGTGTTGTGTAATCGTACTGAAATGTAGAACATACAATCAATTTCATAACCAACAAACACAATTTTGGTACCTTATTGTTTACCTGTGTTATGTAACTGTAATAAAATGTGGATTCACTAATTTTTTTTTAAAACTTTTGAACAATTTTTCAATTGTTGCTCATATATACCATTATCGTTATTGTAATTGTTAAATATAAGGTTATTGTTACATATGTTAACATTATTGTTACTGTTACAGTTACATATACAATTACCGATTGACCCTATTGACAACAGTAATGGTTGAAAACAATGATACCGAGTAAACAACCCCAATCCATCAAATTACTTTTGCAAAATATCCAAGTAAATGTGATAAAAAAAAATGGCCATCAACAATACGATTGATACATCAATAGAAACTCACTACAATCACACCAATTTTGATTACAAACTAGTAAGCATGACCTAAACCAATTTTGATTACAAACTAGTAAGCATGACCTAAACGTGTAACATTATAAAAACAAACAGACCAAATGTAAACAAGGAAAGGTTTATGACAATTTGAGTGTCCGTTATTAAATGTAAATAAAGCAAGCATACGTTAATCATTCCATATAGGTCCGTTACTTTTCATTCAGTAGGTCCCACTCGAACTGAATTCGTTTTCTAAAAACGCACTCTAATTAAATGTCCAGTAAAGACAAACAAACAACCATATTTTGCTAAAAAGTTTCGAAACAAACTCTTTTGCCCGTTTCTTTTTTTAAGCTACAATGCTTACTTAACACAACAATTCAAAGACAAAAAAAAAGGTATTTTCCCTCTATTTAAATTCAAATCAATAAATAAACATTTTATGCTTTCCAAACGATTTAAAATATTTGCTATTTATATAATATTCACATTAATCATATTTTATTCTTAATTTTTATATTTCACACAATATATTAAAAGTGTCAATTCACTTTCATGTCAATGTCAATGCTATATAAATATGAAAAATGTATACACGTTGACGAAAACTTAAGGTTAAATGACAAATTCGATTGGTACCATTTGAAAAAAGAAATTTATCTCCAAGGTCTTAAAAGTTAGAACAGACATAATCCTTACTGTTTTATAAAATTACGAACTTAAAATTAAATTCTAATTATAAAGTTCGTTAGCTAAAATTGGATTTTGTTCGAGTTAGAGGACCAAATTTGTAATTTAACCAAAATTTAAGTTTTGAGTGTGAAGTAGTAGTAACAAATGGATATTCTTCAAACGTTGACTTTGAATAACAACATTCAACATGTCAAACACTCAATGGGGAAAGGAAAAACAGACCAGAACCGGGTCGAACTGACCGGGAACCGGGAACCGGAAAGGAAAAAAAAGAAAAAACCCTTCTTTCTTCTTTGTCAATAAAACGGATGTTGAGTTCTTCCCTCGCTTTGGGATTTCATTTGGAGGCGCCACAAAAACACAAACCCTCTTTTTTTTTGGTTCTATCATCTCTCCTTCCATCTTTTCTCTCTTCAAATTCCCAACTCCAATAATCCTCCATCCATGGCGGCCGCCGATCCCACTCAGCTTCATCAACTCTCCTTGCTTCTGGGTTCCGATCGTACCCACTTCGAAACCCTAATTTCCCATCTCATGTCTTCTTCCAATGACCAACGTTCACAGGCTGAATCCCTTTTCAACCTCTGCAAACAAGCACACCCAGATGCTCTTGCTCTCAAACTCGCCGATCTTCTTCATCCTTCTGCTCATCCTGAGGCTCGTACCATGTCTGCCATTCTCCTTCGTCGTCAACTCATTCGTGATGATTCTTATCTCTGGCCTCGTCTATCTCCTTCTACTCAATCTACTCTTAAATCTGTTTTGCTTTCCTCACTTCAAACTGAGGAATCTAAATCTATTTCCAAGAAGTTGTGTGATACTATTGCTGAACTTGCTTCTGGGATTTTGCCTGATGGGGGTTGGAATGAATTGATGCCTTTTATTTTTCAGTGTGTTACTTCTGATAGTTCTAAGTTGCAGGAGTCTGCTTTGTTGATTTTTGCTCAGTTGGCTCAGTATATTGGTGAAACCCTCGTTCCTCATTTGGATACGCTTCATTCCGTGTTTTCTCAGTGTTTGGCTTCGTCTAAAACTGGGGATGTTAGGATTGCGGCTTTGGGTGCTGCGATTAATTTTATTCAATGTTTGTCTAGTGCTTCTGATAGGGATAGGTTTCAGAATCTATTGCCTTTGATGATGCAGACGTTGACTGAGGCTTTGAATTCTGGTCAAGAAGCTACTGCGAAAGATGCGCTTGAGTTGTTGATTGAATTGGCAGGGACTGAGCCTAGATTCTTGAGGAGGCAGTTGGTTGATGTGGTTGGTTCTATGTTGCAGATAGCTGAGGCGGATTCTCTTGAAGAATCTACCAGACATTTAGCTATTGAGTTTGTTATAACGCTTGCTGAGGCTCGAGAGCGAGCTCCTGGGATGATGAGGAAGTTGCCGCAGTTTATAAGTAGGTTGTTTGGGATACTTATGAATATGTTGTTGGATATTGAGGATGATCCTGCTTGGCATACTGCTGATACTGAGGATGAGGATGCGGGTGAGACTGACAATTATGGGTTTGGCCAAGAGTGTTTGGATAGACTTTCTATTTCATTGGGTGGAAATACTATTGTGCCTGTTGCCTCCGAGATGTTTCCAGCTTTCTTGGCTGCACCTGAATGGCAAAAGCACCATGCAGCACTTATTGCTCTCTCACAAATTGCAGAGGGTTGCTCGAAGGTACTAGCCGCCCCTAGCTTTGAATTTTCTTCTTTTTCTTTGCTGTTCGTTGCTTTACTTTTAAAAGGCCGCCTAAAGGTTGCAAATATGGAGTTTTTACAGCGTGCTTCATTTATTGTACTAGCTTTACTTCATTGTTATATACTAAAGGTATCGTAGTGTTATTGGATAGATAAAGTTGAAGATAATAAATTCGGTTTCAAACTTATGAATACTATATGTATTGTTATTGTATTTCATCATCTGTATTATTATTATTTGTTCTTGGTTCCTTACAGCTTTGTTTGGTTCTTCTAGGTGCATTGGTTTTTCATTCTTACCACATAGTTCTCTCTATTTGTGCAGGTAATGACAAAGAACCTTGAGCAAGTACTCTCTATGGTTTTGAATTCATTCCAACATCCGCATCCACGTGTAAGATGGGCAGCCATTAACGCGATTGGCCAGTTGTCTACTGATCTAGGCCCAGAATTGCAGGCTCAATATCATCATCTAGTTGTGCCGGCTTTGGCTGGAGCTATGGATGATTTTCAAAATCCACGAGTACAGGTTTGTATACCCTTTTGTTATGAAATGTGAAATTGGTGTAGTCAGTCAATCCTCTTATACAAATATTTTATGTTGTCTTGTTCTATGTGGTCAGATAATATATCCATTTTTTTTCTCTACTGTTTATTCCTCCAGAAGCTTATATGCTGAAACTTGTCACCACTCCGTGATGATTTATGTTCCCATTTTTCTGCGTAGTCGATTAGGAAGTAATTTTTTTTAATGAGGTTAACGGATGGGTATCTGCTATGTTTTGTTCCTATGGCTGTTTCACGTTATTTGAATAAGCAGTCACCCAGTGGAGTTCTTCTTGCTTGCTTCTTTTGAAAAATGTGCACTGTATACTACATTTCTGCGTCAAGGTAACATTGCTCTATTGTCTCTCTTTAATCTTACAGGCACATGCTGCTTCAGCAGTTCTCAATTTCAGTGAGAATTGCACCCCAGATATTTTAACACCTTACTTGGATGGAATCGTGAGCAAGCTCCTTGTACTTCTGCAGGTATTCTACAATCTTAGTTAGCTTACCTTCAATTTATATGATCAACATTTCACTACTTGTAAGCAGTTAGATAAATCATTTGAATGAAGTACACTTTTCCTTCCCATGTCAAGTGTTATTTGTTTGTTTTGAGGTATGATGGTGATGCATTTCAAGATTTTTCTTTAACTTGATTTCTTTTTATATCTCCATTACAGAATGGAAAGCAGATGGTGCAGGAGGGTGCTTTGACTGCTCTTGCTTCTGTTGCTGATTCATCACAGGTTTTTTACTCTTTACTCTTATTTCAATTTTTTTTATAGCTCTTTTATTGTGAATGTATCGAACTTTTTTTTTTGCATGAACAGGAGCACTTCCAGAAGTATTATGATGCTGTAATGCCTTACTTGAAAGCTATTCTTGTTAATGCAAGTGACAAATCGAATCGTATGCTTCGTGCCAAATCCATGGAGTGTATTAGTTTGGTTGGCATGGCTGTTGGAAAAGACAAGTTTAAGGATGATGCAAAACAGGTTATTTTCAATGATGTTTATCCATTGTTCACGTACTCTATTTGAACTTACGTTATCTTCAGTCATTGTTGCTATCGTGTCTTTCAAATTAAATAATAATTGTTTAATCAATCTTTCTGCTAACACTAGTAGTTGTAGTTGTCAATCTTTGGTGGCCATAATGGACTGAAATCTTTTATGATCCGTCTTTTTGAAGGTTATGGATGTTTTATTGTCACTACAAGGATCTCCAATGGAAGCAGATGATCCCACAACCAGCTACATGTTACAAGTGTGTTTTGAGCATCTTTAGCTCGCATCTTTTTGTATGGATTTGGTTCAAGTTTATTGGTCCAAAAAGAAGGAAAATAATTGCTTACTTCTTTTGCAGGCATGGGCAAGACTCTGCAAATGCCTTGGACAGGACTTTCTTCCTTACATGAGTGTTGTGATGCCACCTTTGCTTCAATCTGCTCAACTTAAACCAGATGTGACAATCACTTCTGCCGATTCAGATGCTGATATTGATGACGATGATGATAGGTTTGGATTTTAATTTTTGTTTAAGTGTTAATTGGAATGAATACAACCTAAATTTAAATAGGTTTGTTTGCCTTTTATCATATGTATATTATCTTTTGATAACAACTTGAATACCTCCAAGACATTGTGGAAGAATGCTTGTTATTTATCTTATGGTAACTATTGTGTTTAATGTATTGTCACATCCTTTGCCACTTTTCTGTTGGTTGTGCAAAATTGTCCACCAGTTTTCAGTTCGTTCTTTAATCAAGTTTTCTTATTTTTTCTTATTTTTTATTATTTTCAATTTTCTTATATTAAAAAGTTGTCTTTATTGCAGCATCGAAACAATAACTTTAGGTGACAAAAGAATTGGCATCAAGACTAGTGTTTTGGAGGAAAAAGCCACTGCTTGCAACATGTTGTGTTGTTATGCTGATGAATTAAAAGAAGGATTTTTTATCTGGATTGATCAGGTTGCTTTAGTGAATTCCATTTTTTTATCTTCTAATATGAGCAGTTGTTTATTGTTGTACTAATGCTTCTTCTATTACTTAGGTTGCTACTACTTTAGTTCCACTTCTTAAATTTTATTTCCATGAAGAAGTTAGAAGGGCTGCTGTTTCAGGTAGTTAGCTTGTTCTTTTTCTTCTATATGTTTTTGTTCTCCCTTAAAATAATTGCAAGAGTTCATTTAAATGACCTTTTTACACTTGTTGCTTATTATCTAAACAGCCATGCCGGAGCTCCTGCGTTCAGCAAAATTGGCTGTTGAGAAAGGGCAATCTCAAGGTCGTGATGAATCCTATGTAAAGCAGTTGTCAGATTACATTGTACCAGCCTTGGTGGAGGCATTACACAAGGTTAACTTGTGAATTATATTTTTTCAGCAGTGATAGATCTATATACTTTCATATTGAAATCCGCCTTTTGTTATTAATTATCTTCTGTATTTGAGAGTATTGAATGCTAAGCTATGACGTTTCATTGATCTAAATGGTTTACAGGAGCCTGAGGTGGAGATATGTGCCAGTATGTTGGATGCATTGAATGAGTGTGTACAGGTTGGTATTATGAAATTAATATTTAAGGAATTTCAATGAGTCATTGAGTCCTAAAAGCAAACTTAATCCAGAAATGTTATAGAGTCATAGCCACCCCATACACATGTAATATGTCACTCCAAGTTGATTTCAAGGCTAGTGGGATATTAAAAGAGATTATAGTTTTTCTTTTTTATTTATATTCATTCTTGAACTTTATGTTACTTTTCATTTGACTAGATCTCTGGACCACTTCTTGATGAAAGCCAAGTAAGGTGCATTGTGGATGAGATTAAACATGTCATAACTGCTAGCTCCTCAAGAAAGCATGAAAGAATGGAGAGGGCAAAAGCAGAGGATTTTGATGCAGATGAGAGAGAATTACTTGATGAAGAAAATGAGCAAGAAGAAGAAGTTTTTGATCAGGTATGTTATTGTGATAGACATGCCATTGTATGCCATTTAGTAGTTGTTTTTTCAGGTCTATTTGAAGATTAGTTTGAGAATAAGAATGCATGCCTTATTTTTGTATTTTGATCAGGTTGGTGATTGTTTGGGAACTTTGATCAAGACTTTCAAGGCCTCGTTCTTGCCTATGTTTGATGAACTCTCATCATATTTGACACCTATGTGGGTAAGTTTCTTGAAATTTTCGTCTCTTTAACACTTACTAACTTTGATCTTAGAAAATAGCCACCATTTGACTCTACATGAGCTTTTCATTGTTTACAAAGTCAAACACTGTTGTCTCTATCGTACAAAGATGTGAAGTTGTGCCTACAAAGTTGCTATCACTTTGCTCGAGTGAAAATGAAATATAATTTATTTCAAAATCTGCATATCTGCTTTACATTAGGAAAGGGTTATCAGATTTATTCTATCACTTCTTCATTCACTATTTATGTTCGACATTTATAGTTGGACATCAAAAGTTCGGCTTTCTGCAGACACATACGTATAAATTGCGAATAAAAAGCGTATAATATGCACTTTTTTCCTCTTTTTTTTCCTTTAAAAAAAAGTGCATGTTGTACACTTTTTATTCGCAACTTATATTTATGGATCTGCGGAAAGTAACCTGTTTGAAATGCATCTGAAAGTACTTAATCTCTAATGGTCACAATCTTTGGTGCGCAGGGTAAGGATAGAACAGCGGAGGAGAGGAGAATAGCAATATGTATTTTTGATGATGTTGTGGAACATTGCCGTGAAGCAGCCCTCAGGTAATCACTTCATTGTAATTTACTCTCCTCTATGAGCATTTTGTGTTGATTTTCTTATTGTGTATCAGGTACTATGATACCTACCTTCCTTTCTTGTTGGAGGCATGCAATGATGAGAATCCTGATGTCCGCCAGGTCTGTTCTTCCCTTGTATGTTTGTAAATATTGATTTTATTTTTAATAGCTGACAAGCTTTATCTAATTCAAGCATTGCTCTATTTGCAGGCTGCTGTTTATGGTATTGGTGTTTGTGCTGAGTTTGGTGGATCTGTATTCAAACCACTTGTTCAAGGTTGGCTTCATTTGGATCTCCGTTTTTGAGCTGTTGAGTTCTCTCTTATAAATGGTGAATGAATTTGTTATCTTCTCTTTCTTTTGTCCAGAGGCACTTTCCAGGTTGGACGTTGTGATACGGCACCCGAATGCACAACATTCTGAAAACATAATGGCATATGACAATGCTGTTTCAGCTCTTGGAAAGATATGTCAGTTCCACAGAGACAGTATAAATGCACCTCAGGTTTGTGTCTTTGTTTCTTCTCATGAGTTCTTATGTGTCAATGCTGGACAGCATTTTCTTCCAATTGTTTAAATTAGATTCATCTGTATTCATTTTGAGTGAATTCACCCTTTATTTTCCTAGTGCAATAGATTTTATGATTGTAGTTTTCAGTATAATCGTTCATGTGCTTCTGTGATATATGCAAAAACATCAGAATCTAGAGTATTTGCTAAGGTTGTAACATGAACTGGCCCTTGCCCTGTAGGTTGTTTACTGATTCCCTTTCGGGTTCTTTTTATATACATATGTTTCTTATCAAAAAAAAAAAAAAAAGAAACACTGCTCTGCGATAGGAAAATTAAGAGTGAAGTCATTCAAAATGATTACCAATGTTGTAACGTGAATTAGGTTGTAAAACATGTTTTAAGTTCTACACAAGTATTCTATTTATTGCACCAATGGATCCTGTTCACAACCGCATCACTTAATGGTGTGTGTACAAGGAGTTGGTACATGATTATTTCTGTGTCTTACATTCTTCTATTATTATTTTCTTTGGCAGTTGGTTCCTGCTTGGCTGGGTTGTTTGCCTATCAAGGGAGACTTAATCGAGGCAAAGTTGGTGCATGATCAGCTTTGTTCAATGGTTGAAAGGTTGAAATTTCGATCCCGGAATACATTCTACTGAATTTTCTTTGCCTATTTCATTGTTTAGTCATGTTTTTCCTGCATTTAATTTAACAGGTCCGATAAAGAACTCTTAGGTCCCAACAATCAATATCTTCCCAAAATTGTTTCCATTTTTGCTGAGGTATGCTATATCTAAAATATTCTGTGACTGCCATTGTTTTGATTTGTGGCATTAGGGATCTTGGGAACTTTAGTAATAATCATATTCTTAACCTCCTAAGATGTTTTGATTTTTCAATTTTTTGGGGCATTGTTGTTCTAGGTTCTATGCGCGGGTAAGGATCTTGCGACTGAGCAAACTGCCAGTAGAATGGTAAACCTTTTGAGGCAGCTTCAGCAAACTCTACCACCATCCACACTGGCATCGACCTGGTCGTCTTTGCAACCGCAACAGCAGCTTGCACTTCAATCAATCCTCTCAGCTTAGTGTAATTGGAATTGGCAAGACAGGTCATTCTTTGTTCCAGATTGTGTCAGATCCTGAGTTGGTTAACACCTCTTGAATGGGTTGGTTGGCTGTGTGTTTTGTGATATTTTTTGAAGCATTTTAGCCCGATAATGTCATCATCATCCCTTTTGCATTGCGAAGCACAGCAGTCATCCCTTGAAGAAAGCTGCTGCTGCTGCTGCTGCTGCGGCATTGGCGTCGCGTGTTTTCGTCATCATGTCTCATAATGTATTATTTATTTTTTTACGTGCTTGGTTAAAGCATCGATTTTGCATGGTCCAAAGGGCGACAAGAAAGAGTTATAGTTTGTGTGTATAGTACAAAATTATTGGTGAACTAGAGTCCCTACCCCTCAGAAAAAAAGAGTGAAGCAAGCACAAAATAATGTCGAGAAGTTAATTGTTATTTTGAGGCTTTGAAGTTTTGGAAAAGTTGAGGTCAAAGCGTGTCACTGAAACAGAGAATTGTTAAGTTTTGGTTTTTGTTTCTTTACATTTTGTTCAGTATGAGTATTTAAACAGAAGTTGCCAGTTTTGCTTATGGTGCCTTTTTTTCAGTATGACTGCAGGAAGGAGTGCTCAAACCTCCGCCCCTAGAAAGAGGAGACATGTCAATTATCGGTCAAGCTAAGTTCAAATTAGCTTGTTTATGGTGAATTATGATTGTGTTCGTGACGAAATGGAATAACTAATTTTTGTTGGAGGTTTTAGGGTTTATATTTAGTGTTATTAGGGAACATTTAGACTTTTTTCTTTTTTAATCAACATTTATTGATTATAGTTAGAATTGATAAATTAGGTTTGAATCAGATTCAAAAGCAAAGATGGTTCTTACCTACAATCAGCATTACAAACTAGTTTTTACAATAGTTCGATCCTTGAACTTCAACGAGTTGAGTTTCGATTTGAAATTGAATATAATATGGGAATATATTTTTAAAATTTATAATAAAAATGTTACATATAACAAAAAGTTATTTAAATAAATGAAATAATAAACTAGCTTTGTATACTAAATTTATGAAGAAATAATAATAATTGATATGTGGACTTCAAAAGCTTCCAAAACTATAGCTTTACAATTTATGGATAAAGCTATTAAATAATTCCCTCTCTTATTTAACAACTCCATCAACAATTAATTTCAAATTTCAAATATTTATGTGAAAGAAAGTATAAATTAAAACACATTGTAATATCATATAATAAGAAGAAACAACTACGTCACTTTGTTTATATTCAAAAATAATAATTTGATTTTTTTAGTAACAAAAATAAATAATTGTTACTAATACTTTTTTAATAAAAGAGAAATAATATATATATATATATAAAGATTATTTTAATGGATGATGATTACTGCATTGCTACTTGCCTTGGTGATTTGGATGTTACAACAATGACGACGTGCAAAATGGGACACCATTATTTCCCTATTTGTTCAATTTTTTATTCTCTTTTTCTAATTAAAAAAAGAAGTTAGGCTAATTTATAAATTCAATCAATCATCTTTAATAATTCTTGTATCTATCATCTTGACCTTCTAAAAAATTAGAGAAAATAAAATTAATTTATACGATAAAATTACTAACCTCAAACTTTCACCTGGTATTATATTTAGATCGAATTTCTATTTGTTACCTGATAGAATTTTTGAAAGTGCATTTTTCTTAAGTGATTTTGAATTTACGTTAAATGGAACGAGTAAAAATAAGAAAAATTATTGTAAATGATAAAACGACCGAAAATATTTAAAATATATAACAAAAATTTAGAATTTATCAATAGAAACTAATACAATTCTATCAGTATGTATCAATAAAAGTATATTAGTGTTTATTAGTAATAGATTCTAAAATTTTGTTATTTTTATAAATATTTTAATTTATTTTATTATATTTGAAACCAACCGAGAAACGGTATATATTAATTGTTTGCCATTTTAATTTGGCACAAACTGCACATATTAGATAGTCTCTCTCTAATCTTTGTGTGATCCACAAACCTATCTGTTAAAAGTTGTGTGCATGCTCACCATTTGAGTTGTAATAAACATTATTAAATTTTAATTTCAATCTTGATTTATATTTTCTTTATTTCTAAAAAAATTAGCTTTTAACACAAGATTGAGTGTATAACTTATAATTAAGTGTATAATAATATTTGTAAAGAATTGCAAATGTACCAGAATCGATGTTGATACTCTCTGTTAACTATATAGTCTATCACCGTTAGATTTCTATTGGCGATATGATCTATAATTTATTGTTGATGATGTATATCTTTTACTTTTTCAGTACAACAGTTGAATGTTCATGTCAATTATCGTTGTGCTAAGCTTACTTTGACATCTTTCTATTTTACTTCTACCTTAATAAAAAGAGAGAGAGACAAATTATCATAAATAATCAATTTGAGTATAATTTGGTGAATACGATATCAGTCAGTATCATTTCAAAAGTCAATAATTCGATTTTCCATCTCCTTTTTTTTTTAAATTACTAGATAAACTCAATCATTAATTTTGTAAATTTGAAAGAAAAAAAATCAATAAAATATATATA
>JBBPDJ010000023.1:15634825-15647451 GCA_037974625.1 Cucumis cinereus
TATATATAAAGAAGTTTGTTTTATTTAGGTAAGCAATGCCTCGTAGGTTGAGAATAGAATTTGTCTTGTGTTGATGATTCTTGTTAGAACAGCCACCATTTTATTTATTTATTTATTTATTAAATTTTTTATTCTTATTCTAATTATTTTATTGTATTTTATTTTATAGAGATATTCTCAAACTTCTTTCCTTAGGCCTCCAAGTGGCAGCATTTTGTGCTTCCATGACTTTCTCTCTCTCTAATGTTTGACTTACTTTCATGAGAGATAAACTGTGTAATTACTTTCTTACCCTTCTATTATCATTCTTGGTCAATCTTTGACACCCCAACAAAACCTCAATTTTCTCATTACAAGAAAATAAAAGCTCATTTTACCATTATAATTCTGTCAATTTAGTCGGTTTTTACTTTACGAATCAATTAGGTAAAGGCGTTGTACCCTTGACTTCTTCGACTTAAAGCTAAGAGATTCGAATCTACACTCTCATTACGTTGGAAAAAAAAAATTCTTTTTCTTTCCTGAAATTAACTAGAAAGAATAATTTGAATCTATTATTAAATCCATAAAAAAATGTTTAGTTTTTAATCATAATTATTTGATTTTTGTATCCCAATACATTGATTTGACTTTTGTTTCCAATCAATGCTTTAAGGAAGTAAACAAAATTCACTCAAATTGGTCAAAAATCACAAGAGTTATATTTGATTATATTTCGGTACCGTCAAAAGTTTGAAGTTAGTTAAGAATCGATTTCTTGTAATAGTTGGAAACATCAACTATTATAACTCGTCCGACCAACTTCAAGTTGGTGTCCCAAACACCTTTTGAAAAGAAAATGTAAGTGTTTTGAAAGGGTATTTTGGGAAAGAAAAAGAGTAAGAATGGAAGAGTTGAATTACCTAATTCAATTTTAGTAATTTAATAATAATACACAAAATTAAAGACCAAGAACATGAAACCAAACACAAGACACCATTACAAAAGTTTTTTGTTGCTGCCATTTTCAAATTTCAACTCATTTTCCATTAATTAATTAAATCAATCATTTTCCATTTCATATAAATCCCCATTTTTCAACAAACCAAAACCATTCTTCTTCTTCTTCTTCTTCTTCTTCTTCTTCCCGATGATTCCCGCCATGGAAATCGACTTCCAGTCTCCGTTGATCCACGGGGGAGCCACCGCATCCATAATAAAATCAACCAAATTCAAAGGCAGAAACAGAAGTAACAACAATGGCAACAAGTTCGTGGGAGTCCGGCAACGGCCATCCGGCAGATGGGTAGCGGAAATCAAAGACACAACCAAGAAAATCCGAATGTGGCTCGGAACTTTCGAGACCGCCGAAGAAGCCGCCCGTGCTTACGATGAAGCCGCTTGTCTTCTTCGAGGTTCGAACACAAGAACCAATTTCATTCCTCAAATCTCAACAAATTCCCCGATCGCTTCTCGAATTCGTTCTCTCTTAAACACCAAAAAAACCCTAAATCGAAAACCCCTGGAAGAGCCCACCACTTCCCCCGCCGTCTCTGCCGCTTCCGCCGTCGTGGGCCCGTCAATTAAGGAGGATGGATTGTTCGAGGGAGCGTATAAACCGGATATGACGAATTGTTTGGAAGAGAGAGAGGTGAGTTGTAGTGATTCGTGTTGGTCTGAATCTTGTGGATTGAGGGTTACGTTGGCGGAGAATTCAGAGGAATTGGAGTTGTGTGCTTTTGAGAGAATGAAAGTGGAGAGACAGATTTCAGCTTCTTTGTATGCTATTAATGGAGTTCAAGAGTATATGGAGGCTGTTCATGAAGCTTCTGAAGCAATTTGGGATCTTCCACCACTATGTTCTTTGTTCTGTTGATGATGATGATGATGATGATGAAGAAGAAGAAGAAGAAGAAGAAGAAGAAGAAAGGGTTTTGTGTTTCTTTTTCTTTTTTGGGTTACAATTTTGTATACAAATTTGTATGTTTGATGATCATAAAATGGTAAATTAAAGAAATTAAATGCAACTTTGTGATTTGTATGTTGAACTATGATACTGTAGTTTTTTCTTTGATCTGTGTGATTCTAACATACCAGAAATCAAAAGTCTTGCTTGCATCAATGCTTTTGGAGGTACCCTTTTAATGCTTCTTTCTTATATCAACGATATAATCTGAGTCCAACAAATTTACGTTGTCACTTTAGAACTAAGTTTCAACCGTAATTGTTTCCACGATACAAAATATTACATTTATTATGAAAGCAACATTCGTGTCCGTAACATCCATCAACCTCTACTTTCTAAAATAAAGAGAACTTGAATATAAATTTTGGGTTTTGGGTTTGAGTAAAAAAATTAAATTAAGTTCAAGGACAAGGGCAAAATAGGAAAAAAAAACATAAAAAAAAAACTATCGAGGAAAGTTTCTCGTTTGCTATAAATATTATTAGAAATAGATATCTCATTATGTACATGCATTCGATGAATTTTGTAAAATATTCGTTGAAATTACAAATGAATTAAAGATGGTGGATTTTTTTTTTTTAATTTCTTAATTTATTATTTATTTTATTTTATTTATAATATAAATAATTCCTAGAAGGTTGATTTATTAAACAAACTCCATTTTCGTTGTTGCTGTTATTATTAATTTGGCAATTTAGGGGATAGAGAATCCAATCCTTACTCCAAAATAAAAGTTTGAGTCATTAAATAAACGTCATTTCTAGGGTTATTATCATTATTATTTTGACAATATAGGGGAACGACAATCTAATTTTTACCTCGAAATTAAAAGTTTGGTTCATGAATAAACTTCATTTTTGTTTTAAATGTAGATTCTTTGTTTACTTTTTTTTTATTATTTTGTTGATTTTTCATTTGACCATGGTTATGACATTTTTATTTATTATCCAATGAGTAAATTTGTTTTGTTTAATTAACATATTCTTTAAATTATGTGCAATTAATATTGTTAGTAGAAAGTAATTTATAATTATTAATATAATTTTTCTGTAACAAATTAAGGCAAAACAGTAAAATATCATACTTTCTTTTCATTTTATGTGGCTAACCAAACAAGAGATTTTAATTTAAATGATTTTAAATAGGAGTGTTAAAAAAAATCGGTTCTGGATTATCCAACCCTAGTTGTTTTATATTTTATTTTGGGTTGGGTTGGGTTGCAAATTTTTTAAAAAATATATTTTGGGTTGGTTGTAATCTGGTCAACCTAACCAACTCAGTTTTATTATATTATTATTATAATATTATTATAATTATATAATGAATTTAAATGTAGACTTAAACTTTTTAAATGTTTTTTATTACTATTTTGAATAAATTTGACATTTACATGAACTTAGGTTTAATGTATTTGAAAGTAAGCTCTTGTACTTCACATTGTTGTTTGTTTGATTATAATTTTTTTTTTAAATTGACGTAACATATTTAGAATATTTACGTAAATATTACATTTAACTATTAATAAAAAATGAAATAATGAAAAACTAGTCAAAATTGTGAAGAAAAAAAAAACTCAGTTATCCAACCCAAAAATTAAAGGTTAGGTTGAGTTTCTTTTACATTGAACCGGTTCAATTTTTGTCAACCTTGAATTGGTCCATAATTTAACTACTGGCTCAAACTTACGTACACCCCTAATTTTAAATCAGGATCCAAACATAAATAAGAATTTGAAATCATTTATTGCATTTAAAATCATGTCATTTGAAGTAATTCCGATCTAAATTGTAACGTCAACCAATATTATTTTCGATCAGAAGGAAGAAGGAAGAAGGAACCCAAAAAGGGGGAATTTTTGTTTTTTCTTCTTTCTAGTTTTTTCAAGATCAAAACATACCCATATCTTATAAGATAATTAAATTTACAAAGCCCCACAGAAGCAGTTTATACACAAACCGCTCGTCATTCGCTCACCCATTAACCGCTAAAATCTTCAGTCAACCGATAGACTAGTGAAATGGGTGCTCTGAAAGCTGTGGCGCTCATCGCTGGAGGAGATTCCAACATCAGAGGCACCGTCCAGTTCGTCCAAGATTCAAATGGTCAGTTTCTGTATGTGGGTTTTTGTTTTCGATGCTTGTTTGAAGGGTTTTGTGTGGGATGCTTGCGTTTTTGCTTCCTTTGATCCAATTTTTCATGTGGGTTTTTGAGTTTCGAGGTGGGTTTTTATTGTTGGTTGAAGTTATGATGAATAAACAGGGGCAACCCATGTTCATGGAAGAATAAGTGGACTCTCTCCTGGACTCCATGCCTTCCATATCCATGCTCTTGGCGATACCACAAATGGCTGCAACTCCACTGGTAATCCCCCCCCCCCCCCTTCTCTCTCTCTCTCTCTCTTTCTCTCTCTCTGCCATAGATTCATCTCTTTTTGTTTTGCTGGTTTTCTATTTCTGTTAGGACCTCATTTTAATCCGTTGAAGAAGGACCATGGAGGTCCTGGGGATTCAGAACGTCATGTAGGGGATTTGGGGAATATCTGTGCAGGTCCAGATGGTTAGTAGAGTTTCTACATTTTGGTTTTGGAATGTTCTTGAGAAACATAGACACTGTTTTTCCTCTTCCTCTTATGTTTTTGCTTTGTTTTGGTACTAAGAAGACGATTTGGTTGGCCATTATTCGCGCTTCCTTTTGTAGCTTATAGGGCGAAAGGAACAAACGTCTCTTTAATGATTCTTTTTCCTCTTTTACTCGTTTTATGGAATTCGTTTTGTCTAATGCTAAAACGAAGCACTCTTGCACTCATTTTAGTTTATCCTTTTTAGTCAGTAATTGACTTTCCTTCCTGTAACACCTTGTAATGTTTGGACCTGATTCTTTATCAATGAATTGTTTCTTTTACTAAAAAAAATTATGACGTTGTTGCAGTGGTTTGTTTCAGGGGTTGCTGAAGTTTCCATTTCGGATAGGCTGGTAAGTCTGTTAAATGGATTGCTTGTTTGCTGATCCTTTTAAAGTGCTTCTTATTCAGTGAGTTGTTCTGTCGGTCCTGCTTCTTGTTCATTTGGTTAATTGCCTACTGTGTTTATGTGCGTCACTTTTTGTCTTTTCATATGCAATTTATTTTGATTTTATTAGTTATGGATTGTGTTTTTCATTTTGTTTTTCTATTTTGATTTGTAGATTTCACTTAAGGGACCTCATTCAATACTTGGTCGGGCAGTCGTTGTGCACGCCGATCCTGATGATCTTGGCAAAGGTAAGAGTTTTTTTTGTGCGTGAGTTTATTCTTTTCTACTTCCCAACATCCTGAAGTGGAAAACTTATTCAAAGTAATACAGTTTCTTCACACACTCAAAACACCTCCTCCCACTTTATTCGGTTGATCATAGAATGAGAGTGTGACATCGTCTTGCCAGTTAGAAAGATTGTATTCGAATTATGATTTTATTATTGGCATGTTTATTTCGTCCTTTCACATCTTGGCTTTATGGCTTAATCATACATACTAAATGAAATAGGTGGGCATGAACTTAGCAAGACGACTGGAAATGCCGGTGCAAGAGTTGGATGCGGTTAGTATTTTAATCCTCTACACACTTGATTTTGGTTTATCATTATAATAAATCCTTGAAAAATAGTGGGGGTGAGGTCGGATAGATTTGGCTCCAATAATCTATATTGGTCACATGTCCCAGAAAATACTGAAGGTACAAGTCTGCAGCTACACGCTTCCTTATCGTGAAAGGGAGAGTTCAAAGGAAGTGAGCAACTGATAACCCCACAATAGGATATCAAGATCCAAGTTATGATGTCTGTAAAGAACGCAAGCCGCCAAAACTCAAAGGAAAAATTCATATGGATGATATTGGATGTTAGCTCTCCCGTGCAAAGTTTTCCTTGTGAAAAACTTCACTTTCTTAGGTATCTTAACCTCCATGGGGCTTTTTGTTGAAGGATGCATGAATCATGATGGAAAAGTCATTCCTACTCCAAAGGAGGCTCATTTTGGTATGGTTGAGAAAAGATTCACATAGCTAAGACTAAGAGTAGCCAATAACATTTGAAGGTTGAAACTTGAAATCAAGAGAAACCTCGATGGTAGGTCTAGATATGGTGAAAACAAAATAATCTAATGATCTGATTTGTTCTTTAGTAGGTGTTCTCCTTGACTAGGAAGAACCATAAAAACATTCTTACTGATAGGAAGACAATCAAATCTCACATGTAACCGCTGTTCGAACCAACCCTTCGGTCTTAGTCGAGGAGGTACTATCTGAAGAAAAATAAAATGCACCAATCACTTGGTGAAAGGATAAATTAAACCCGATTAAACTCCCATCAATGTAGCCATGCTTACACTCAACATTCTCCTGTCAATGCAATGCCCTTCAACGATGTGATCTGCACTATGCTATTATTGAAAATGGGTAGGATACTTCCTAATAAGAACACTCAAAAAATACAAAGAACACTAAAGATAGAAATATATATTGCAATATCAATGAAAAAACTACAATATAACATAGCCTTTTTGAGAGAGTTGATCTCTCCTAAATTCCCCTAAAAGAAATCGCAAAAATTCTTCACCCCCTCCTCTCAACCCAGCTCCCTCTATTTATAACTGAAAGCCTTAGCAAATTTACTACCTATTTACCAAAATGCTTCTTCTTATAACCATACTAAAACTCTCCAATAATCCTACTGTATCTCTACCAGTGCGCTCATGAAAGTATAATTTCATATTGGACTAACTGATTTAATTAGAAAATTTGCAGTACTACCAGGGCATCGGATATGGATCCATAATTATAGTGAATATGTAATGTTCCTTTAATTGGCCTTTAGCTCTCCCTTAAAGAAGGATTGGCTGATTTAGTGCTGAAGGATCACCCTTTCAAGGTTGAAAGGATGTTTAATGGTTGCAAATGAACTTAGCTTTCAGTTGAGTCCTTTGGAGTGAATGCCATAATCAACTAAGACTAAAAAAAGCGTAAAAGCTTAGGTGGGCTTGGCGAAGCGGTAATGGCATGATCTCTGCTCTAGAAGTCGACGGTTCAATCTCCACCCTGGAGTTGTTTAGACGGTTCAATCTCCACCCTGGAGTTGTTTAGAAAGCATCGAGAAGCCTTTTTCTTGGTTGTATATTGGGATAAAAATGATCACATTGTCAGAAGGTTTCCCCCACTAAAGATAGAAAAAATAAAATAAATAAAAATCCCTTTTTGTTATTACAGATACTACACTTATGGCTCCTCATTGGAGAAGAATCCTTTTGTAATCATGTTTGATGGGTCCAATCCTTTAATTTCATTTCATGTCATTATCCCAACCAACCCCATATATTATTATAAGCATTTTCCATATCCACCTCTCTTTCATCTTGAGACTGATTTTCAAAAAAGCACTAATTATTATGATAATGATCTCATTATGGTTTAAAGCTACTGACTGACCCATGTGAGGCCTTTTCTCATTAAAGCCATCTTCCCATTAGACTCTCTTGTTCTTTTCATTTGTAATTTTGTTATGATTTTTTCCTTCTGCTTCTTTTCTTGATCATTGGGCAGGCATTATTGGAATTCAATCCTCTGTCTAAAGGTGTTGGTTGTGCTGGAAAAACAAACAAGTATTGAGAAAGATAATTTGTTATACTCTCTCTCTCTCTCTCTCTCTCTCTCTCTCTCTCTCTCTCTCTATTTGTTTCTTTGTTTAGTCTTTACAGAATATGCAGTCATCATAATGTGAAGTACCAAAGAAGAATCACTCATGGCTTTGGAAGCCATGGCACATGTTATATAAAATACTTTTGTTATAAAAGATATGGACTTCTTTGTTTGTTTCAGGGATGTTTACTTCTCAAATGTATGTAATTATTATTCAAGGATAAAATTATGAGCTATTTTAAAATATAGCAAAATGTACTAAAATATTTACAAAACTAACAAAATTTCATAGTCTATCTGAACCGTGATAGACTACTATTTGGGTTTATCTCTATCATATCTTGATAGATACAAATAATAGTTTATCTTGGTCGATAGTTTGTTATAGTTGTAAATATTTGAAGTTTAAGTTTCGTCATTTAAAATAATTTTCATTGTTTTTTTTCATATTTGGATGTTCATTAAATGTATATTATATCTTAGCATTTGACTACAATAACATATGATTTTTTTTTTTTCACTTTTCAACTAATTATCTTGTAATTTATTTTAGATTTAAAACTAGAATAATGGATAGGAGAGAGAATTAACAAATATCTTAAGAATTCATTTCCTATTATTGTTGAGTCCATTTAAACCTGAACGTTCAAAATGTTGGCATACACTTTACTATACGGGTATATTACCACGTGCTTTGTACATAAATACTTTTAAATTTTAATTTGGTTAGAGTGCTTAGTTATCGTTGAGTAAGCTTCAACTTAGCTTCACATTAAGTTATGTCGAAAAAATTACGTATATCTTAGTTAAATTTTGCTTATAGTAGTTTTACATACTTTTTTTTGTTCAAACCCATGAAGGATATTGGTTCATAAAGTGTTTTAACATATTCTATTTTGATAAAGCCAATATAATTCTATATTTTGTTATTTGATTAAACTTTCAAATGTTGTGTCTAATCAATTACTACAATACTAAATTATGTAGATTAAACGTCTTAGCTTTTAAAATTTTGAATAAAAAACTTATTAAACATGTCAATATGAACATAACTCAATTGGTATAGTGATTGTACTATCAACTTCGAAGTTAGATGTTCGACTCTTGCACCATACGCTTTAATACAATATATTTACAAAAAAAATTAAACATAATCTTAAATTTAAAATATAATTAAGAAATAATTTATTATCATTTTCATAAAAAATATAAAAATGTAGATTAAATGTAAGTAAATGCAAGTCTTTGGTTTTCTAAAACATTCCACTTGAATACTTAAATGACATAATTGTAATAAAATAAAATTTTAGAAAAACATGTTTGTCCTAAAAGTGTTTTCCAAAGATATTGTGTGCATCATTGCATGTATATATTTTAATCTAATAAGTAAATTTACTGTAAATAAAAAAAATTACTGAAAATATTTATAAAATATAACAAAATTTTAGATTCTATCAATATCTTGATAGAATAGATACTTATAGAAGCGTATCAATGTCTATGATCATAGAATCTGAAACTTTGCTTTATTTAAAAATGTCTTATATACATATTTTGTGTATATGTATTAATCAAATATAAGTACTTTTTTTCCATTTGAATTATGTAGCTCATGTTATTAAGTATAACCTGAATTTATGAAATATAATGATGAAAATGAAACTAGAACTATGATGGGATGATACAATATTTTATAACTTATATTAATAAACCTGAATTTTGCTTTAGTTAAGATTTGGTCTGTATTTGTCAGAAGTTTTTTTTTTAATTTATTTTTTTGTTTTTTTTCTCTACACATTAATTATTAAAGTTTGATTTAATATTAATGTATTTTTTTTTTTTTTCATTTTTGAAGGTTTTGAGCTTCAATTGTTTCTATTGTATTTATTTTCATTTTCTAATCAATTCTTAATTTTTTTAACTTGATTCTTGAATTAGGGGTTAATTTTAAAATTTTACAGCTGGATTAGTACTAATTTTAACTCGAGTTTTTACATGAAAATAACATCTAGCAAACTAAAACATACTAAGATTAAATATAAACAAACTATTATAAAATCGATTGGAAAATAGAAACAAAAATAAAAGGAAAAGTACAATAATAATAATAAAAAAAATCAAGATTTCATTTCTCCCTCTATTTTTAAGTTAGAAAAATTAATGACGTAGTTTTGAGTATGTGTACTGAGATGATTCTAAGCCAATTAAAGTAATGACAAACATTCAACAAAGTCGATTTAACGTAGAGAACTAATATAGTAAGACTAATATAGCAAGGATAAAAAATGGTTTTCTTTTTAAAGTTATGGTATGAAATAGGCACTTCAAAATTAGAGACCGAAATTAAAAAAAAAAAAAAAACAAAAAACTTAAAAGTAAAACCAAACCAAGAAAACCTCAAAACTGTTAAATTCTTCATAAAATAATAGATCCAATATAGCATGTAATTGTTAAATTGACGCTTTCATTTCATTAGACACAAAGATAAAATCTTCAAGAATCATTTATAAACTTTTAAAAGTAAAACAAAACCAAGAAACCTCAAAATTGTTATGTATGGATAATTTTGGACCAATAAAGAAACCTATGGTAAAGTAAAAATTAGAAGAGTTATCTTATCCCAAATGAACTCAAAATTGGTATAAAACAAACTCAGCAGAGTTTTGTAGAAGTGAGGGAAGAGAAATTAGGTCGTAAATGGCTCAATTGACCCACCTTCGAGAGCGTGGTCAATGTGTCGTGAGGTCTATTGTGATAAGTCTTTTATCTGAAACTTCCACTATAGTGGTCCAACCCTCGAGCGTCCTATTTCTAAAAGGATAAATGAGATAAGATTACAATCCTAAAAAGATGAGAAAGATCCCTGACTTAATTCCACGGTAAATAAAGCTCCCTTAAATTGCTTGCTTTGACCTTTGTGTAGAGACTTAAGCATCAAAGTGTTTGTGCCAATCACCAAACCTTTTATGTTATTTTAACTATTTTGCATGTAATTTCATTCACAAACTACAAATTCATCGTTGGTAACACTCAAAGGTGAGACGAGTTCTCCTGACTAGATTTTGACGTCAAAAGTTATTGTGATTTATGATTTAAAGTAATTAGTTTTGTAAGATTATTATTATTATTATTATTAATAAGGTAATAAGAAAACATTTCTAAATTGAGGTAATTGAAGTTGAACAATTGCAAATAAATTAGCTTTTCTTATCTACTCAGAACTAATATTAAAATTTGAGTTTTATAGATTAGGAAAGTATGAGAGAAGCATCATATATGAAATTAAAAAAAAAAAAAAGTTTGCAACTTTGGGAAATCCAAAAAGGGGTGATTACCAAAGTAGAATCAGTCCTCAACCACCTTTGACAAACAAATTAGGGTTCATATTTCTCCAAAAAATAAAGAAAAAGAATAATAATAAAATCCAAAATGACTAAACTTCTTCATTTTCCTATCTAATTCTTTCAAACAATCACTCCACATTCATAGGAAGGACAGAACAGAAAATATTACAAAGCACAAACTCCATTTTGGTTCATTGTTGTTTTGGATATTTTAAGATTAATCAGCAAAGTCTCAGCTGGATGGATGTTTAAGGGAAATACTGTAATGGGTAATTTGATTTGACTTTTTTGGAGCTTTAAAAATCCTACCTTTATTTGGAACTTTTAAAGAACCGAAAACCCAAAATAATCCACAAAAAAGGAGATCGAATCAGTTCTATTGGTTGGATTTTCAACATAAACCCTCCACCGCTGCCGCCGCCGCCGCATCCCAACGGCCACCGTATGATCCAGATAAAGAAGATCGAAGCATACCCCTTTTTTTAGAAACTTGAGGGAACAAAACAAATCTTTAACCCCTCTTTTTTGGGGGTGTTTGTCTGTTCTAACACTTCTTTTTGTTTGATTTTTCATTTCTGGTTATCCCTAGTTTTGCTTATCGATTTCTCTGTAATACCCTTGTTTCTTCTTCCTCTTCATCGTTTTTCTGGTTCAATCTCTTCTTCAAACATGGCTGCCTTTTCTCTTTTCGTCTATTTTCTTGCCCTTTGCTCTTTAGGGTTTGTGTCTTCAACATCTCTTTCTAGATCTTCAATTTGCCCTAAAGAATCTGATTTCTTTCTCTATGGTGTTCGATCTCAATGCCCTTTCTCTGCTGTTCCCAGCTCGCCTTTGCAGGTATGATTTTCTTTGTCATCTTCTTAATTTTGTGTTGATTTTCCTTTTGCTTAGGTGCTGTTATCACTTTTCTGTGTGGTGTTTTTGTTTTCTTGTCTGAATCTAACCTTTTGGGAGGCTGTTGATGTTTGTGAAGGCTTTTTTTTTTCTCTCCTGGGATTCCCTTGTTCTGTACTTTTAGTTTTGAAAATTTTGGAGGTTTGGTGTTTGGTTTTCCCTATTGAAGTCTGTTTTGTAAGGTGGTCATTTATGCCTTTAGAATTGATTGTTAGAAGAATCGTTGATGGTTGAATTTTGGCTGTGTTGAGCTCTTGATTGTTCTGTACATGATGAACATTCAGGTGAGGGTAGGTGAAGAAATTTATGCTTATTTGTTATTTTCTCTTTTGCTATTGAAAATTGCAAGTGTTAACTGAAATCAGGTGGGAGAGATTGATCTTGAATCAGGTTGAGCTGGGATGATTAATTCATTTTTAATCCAATTTTTGTGTGGACAAGAAAGTCAACAGAAATGACTTGGAGTTTTTCATTCAAACATCACACACTCAAAGTTGGGTCGAGTTACGATGGATTTTGATTTCAATACTACAACCTAATTGAATCTGAACGGTTTAAGTATCAATTTCAAATTATGTATTTAGAGTCAGGTTGATTTGGTCATTGGTCTTGCTCGTAGACAAAAACTCAAAATATAATACTATAAAGGTTGTTCTCACAGGTCATGGGTTCAATCCATGGTGGCCACCTACCTAGGAACTAATTTCCTACGAGTTTCCTTGACACCCAAATGTTGTAGGGTCAGGCGGGTGTCCCGTGAGATTAGTCAAGGTGCGC